>FXXK01002935.1:4136-21405 GCA_900184695.1 Betula pendula
AAGAGAGAATGCTGGCTAACAATAACCTTTGATACAATGTAATAAACACACCTTATTGCATTAATAATTGCACGTAAAAATTATTACGAACCTCATAGAGAAAATATATTCCCCTCTTCGTATCTATATAGCTTAAATATATATCTCCTGAATAAAAATAGACAAGAGATATGAAAGGAAAAAACATATACTCAATGCATTATGAAATCATTAACGAATTTGCAAACAACGTACACATTGTCAATACTACTACAACTAGAAAAGAATATTAAGGTCTAAATTGACAATATTATAATATTTACCAAAAAAAAACCATCCCTACAAGTAATAATGATAAATATATACAAATTACTTGATCTAGGAGAATAACATACACAGCTGATGAATAGAAGACATTTAAAAAGCGGATGAAAAGACATATATTAAGTATACTAATTCATCACAGAGTATATCATTTGTTGTTTTCTGTGACTTCCATAGTTGACTGAATGTTCAATCAAGACAAGCCAAGAAGTGGAAACCTTATGTTTCTCCTAAATTTGTCAGCTGGTATCCTTCATCTTTATTAAACAAAAGAATGAAAGAAAAGGCAAAAAAAAGGAGAATATGGTTACAGGAGAAGCGGAGGATAGTTCGCTGAGGACTATAGATTAAAACACTTTGCATATAACTTGACCCTTGCCATTATTAACCATATCTTACTAACTACACAAACAAAAGATAAGGGGTTCTTATTGTGATTATTAAATATTTGAGTTAAAAATTTTTAGGATTTTTTTTATATATACTGAGAAATTGTAGCGATAGAAGGAAAGATGTGGATGACGAGAATTCGCTTAAGAAAACATTGATAGTCGAAAGGACAAATGAATAAATAATACACAAATGCTAAAGAAAAAAAAACGATTAAGTTATTTAAAAGTAAACTAAAAAGCTATGAGTGATAATGATATAGAAACATAATATACATAATGCTTAAAGAAAGAAATATAACAAAAGCAAAATAGATGGAAAACAATAAATTAAGAAATTGCTAGTATATAGTCCTTTTCCGCATGCATTCTTATATTACGCCCATTCGAAGCAAAAAAAGCCCTCATGGGGGGACAATAGCCATCCTGCACTTTCACAATAAACCGACCAAGAAACCAAAACCCCCGGACATTCAGGGAAGACTGTACGAAATATTCTCAGTCATTATCATATCGGTGAAACTTGTGCAGATATTGCTCTATGGCACAACCCCCAATTTCACTGCGTTGCATTAAAGACTCGAATAGAGCATATTCATTAGTACTCTTGGAAGAACATCCATCCCAATGCAAGCAGAATTTTAAATAACCGGAATCACGTGCTTTCACTTCACAAAAGGATAACGACAGTTGCTTCATATGATCCCCATCAACTGAAATTTTGTAGCAGAAAAAACGAGGAGTAAGGAAAACTCATAATCGTTTGAATAAACCCGCTACAACTTGGATTGGTACGAGTAATGAATTTTACGAGTATCTCATGATATAGTAACACTGGGCTTGGTTGGTTTTCTCACATAAAGATTATACCTTGGACTGCCACAAGTTTCCCTGACGCTCGTTAATCGAAACGGATACTTATGTGTGGATATTACCGGCAAAAGAACAGGACAGTGAGAGTATCCTCAGCATACTAGTGCAAGTTTGATGACAAGGACAAGACAACAAGGCGGGAGTATCCTCTGCCATGGAGAAGAGAGAGAACTACAGCTTCCACAAGAACAGCAGAGCGAGACAAAAGGAAAGAGCCATCACATACCAATTGGTCTGGATATTTTGCGAGAGAGAAAAACAAATAGAAGAAAGGGAACATATGGAGGTTTAAGCAATCAATGCCATTAGCTCCTTATATAATTCGTAGTCCCAAACACAACGCCATCCAATTAAAATGGTAAAGGAAATATATAGCTGTAAAGCCTCATATGAGACAGCGTATATATAATAGAATTTATTTTCCCATATTATTAAAAAAAGATTATAGTGCTAATCATTCCTAACCTTTATATTCCTACAACGTCACATAAGTGACAGGCAGTTCTCAAACTTTTTCAGAGCTTACCACAATTCCCAAACTACTAGAAATGTTAATGTCCCCCAATTGAAGAATTAATAATCTTAACCACGGACATTAAATAGATACATCGCAAAAAAATACTAAATGATTTTTAATACACAAAAGTAAGAGTACTATAAAGACAACAACAGCAAAGAATTTAAAAAAAATTGTCGTCGCTACTGAAGTTGTTGTTGTTGTTTTTCGTCATAAAAGGTAACACGACGACTTCTATATCGTCCAACTTACATATAAAATCGTCGGAAAAATATAGGGCATGTTCGTCGTTAAATAACTTAATTGTTCTTACGATTTAGGATAGTCGTCGCGGATAATACAATTATTTGCAACGACTTACAAGTTATCGTGAATAACTTTGTATATTTTTTAATTTTTTGAAAAAAAAAATCAATTACATTTATATTATTTCGGTGCAAATAATTTGTTTCGGATAATTTCTAGAAAATACTCTAAGCTGGGAGCATGGAAGGATTGGCTTTGCATATTAAGCATAAAAATTAACTTAGCCAACCACAGAGCATACAAGGAAATGACGGTGCATACCAACACAGTAAAATATAAACAAAACTTGCACATACAACCAGCATTTATTACATTGAAACCTTAGAGTCTCACATGTAAAGTTAACAATATATACAATATTACACAGCAATTACAGCATTTCGGCAGCAAGCATATGCCGATCCAATGCATTCAAAGCAATAGTCTGCACCCCCATTTGTCATCTCATTGATCACCTGCACAATCAGATAAAAAGAGGCTGCAATAGATAGTATTAACGGTTAAAACTTTGTCTTTTGGTCTTCGTGAATCGCGCTCAGAAGAAAAATAATAATAATAATAATAATTCAGTCTACTCCTCCTCTGTTCTTTCACTTCCGCTCTTTGCATTTTTCAGTCTTAGCCTGAAATTATGTGACTCATATCAAAATTTTCAAATGAGTGCACTATAATTTTTTTGGTGACAAACGTTAATGGAGTTGAAGATGCGTCACCTAATCCAATACCCACTTCTTTGATTCCACTTGGACTTCCTTCAGCCACGTGTTGTTCTTGAATCGTGACTCTTGAGAGAACTTGGACTTTAAGACGGTGAGATCTATTTGTTTCAGACAACTAAATTCGACAACCTAAGTTGAGAGGGAGAATCATGATTTTTTTTGCGTACAATCCGAACCTACATAAATATATATATAGTTCCTTTATCTTTTTGTGCACACATTTATGTAAAATAAAAGCAGATAAATTTTAAATTTAATTTCATATTAAGTCATAAATCATAATTGTATACAAAAATACATGTTTATAAAATAAATTATTATTAAAAAAAAAAGCTTCCCTTTCGAATACAAAAGTTTTTTAATTTGCTATAAACATATAAAAAAAAAATCCAAAAAAGAAGTTAGCATTTCCTTTGAATTATGCTCAACGAAAGGAAAGAACACAATAGAAAAAAGAAGTTATCTTCTAAATTAATTACTTAGACAATTAAGGACACGTTCAATTATTATGAATTTCAAAACTTAGAGAGTTATTCATTTTTAAATTTTAAACTTACAATAAAAAAAATAAACTAGCTCAAGAAAGAGAAACTATAAAAGAAAAGTATTTTATTTGTCTTTTTATTTTTGTCTCCATTCAAGATTTTTTTTACTTAGAAGTTCTTTTTTGAAAAGTCTTTGATGGGAACGCAACGACAAATATAAATATGCTAAGAATATTAACTCATTTTGAATAGAAAATACCACAAAACTCCAGACTAGAAGATAAGGGTTCTAGGAATTTAGGCCCTTTGCTTCGTTCGCGAATCGGGCCCTCACCTCACGGCTTAAGCGGCCTTCTATCTTCACAAATACCATCGGTCGAGTTTTATGTCTTTCTCTGACTCTCTTAGCCTCTCAGTCTTTCTCTGGCTCTCGCAAATTAGTCCTTAGTTTCAAGTTTTAAGCCTTCACACAAACGATAAATAGCAAAAAGGGCTAAATCATATTAAAAGTCTTAACAGAAGTGAGAACAAATTAACTCACGGTGCACTCCTGGACGCTGGTAGTGCATGGACGGTGAATGCACAGCCACATGGGCTAGAATTGTAATCGAGTCGAGCTAAGTAAAGTATTGAATGTTTAAGTTTGACTAATTTAACTTTATTTCGAACACGAGTCGAGCTCGAACTTATCATTGAGTTAAATATTTTGTTCAAGCTTGACTTATTTATTTTTCGAACAAATTCAAGCTTCTTCACATGTTCAATTAACTTATTCATTTTTTATATAAATTAAATATCATGATTTTTTTTTTCGTAAATCTATAATAATTATTAGTTAATTAATTATTGTTAATATTTTATCATTTGAGCTAATTAAATAAATCAACTTAAATATTAAATAATTCAATCTAGAGTTTATATGTATGTTTTATAGTATGTATATAAATTCACTATGAACATACGCAAACACACACACATATCCATACATACACACAAACACAGTACTTATGTATACCCACACACATATCTTTAAAATTAAACTCACAAGAACAATAATTCAAGTTATATCTATCATATTAGGAAGAGAATTCCTTTTTAATTAAAATGTTCTCATTACAAAATTAAAATAATACTAATAGAAAATTGTAAAAATTAAGTTATACGAGTTTATACGAACTTATATGAGCCAAGCCAAATATATAAGAGTATGTATCGTTTTATATTTGAATAAATTTTTTTGTTTACGAATGAATCATTTATTTATCGAACCGAGACCAAATTAAGATTGGCCTGCCTCATTCAACAACCACAAAACGCTGTTTTATTTCTTTTTTCATTGGATGAGATTGAGAGAGATTTGAGAGTTGTTGTGTTGTAAATAATTTTTAGTAATTTTACTCAAAATCAAATAGTTTTTAGGTACACCTATGTACTTTGCTATAGCGTGTTAGAGAGGTATTTTCTCTTGTGGCCATCGAACATGCCTATGGTGCGACTAAAAACAAATTCATTCTTAGATTATATGACAACCCAATAAACTGACAATTGAAAAAAAAAAAAAAAAGGAAACTAATTAGAGAACAAAAAAGAAAACAAAAATTAGAAGGTAATTTTATATAATCCTCAAATTGGTTATACATTGAAACAAGAAAAAACTTGAAGTCCCAACATTGACTACAAGATTAATAAGTTCTAGGAGTACCATATCATTGCAATTTATATAGTTATCACATACAATTATTCTAATTCTGGGATGACCTCCAACTCATGGTTTAGACGCTTTGTGGGCATATTTGCATTAATTTTTATAGGACCTGCAGAGGCAAATGGATTAGGAGACATAGTTAATTTATCTCCTTCTCCTTCCAACATTTGAACCACATCTTTTATAGACGGACGATCTATTGGGTGCCATTGGATGCACCAGAGTCCTACAATTGCAAGTTTCTTTGCAATTTTAGCATCCCCAACATCCTCAACAAAGATTCGTATGTCTTCCTTTTGTTCTAAGAGATTGTAGATCCATTCTGGAAAGTAGACTTGACTAGTGTTCTCAACTGTAACATCAACATTTTTCCTCCCTCCAACTATTTCAAGTAACAATATTCCAAAGCTATAAACATCTGCTTTTGAAGACACATTTCCAAAATTTCTAGAGAACACTTCAGGTGCAATGTAACCCATAGTCCCCCTAGCTGTGGTCATGGAAACTGCACTTTGATCCTTTGAACACAACTTGGCAAGACCAAAATTTGAAATTTTTGGATTAAAGTTTTGGTCTAGCAAAACATTGTGAGGTTTGATATCAAAATGGAGGATTCGTTGGTCGCATCCTTGGTGAAGATATTCAATTCCTTTCGCTACACCAAAAGCAATATCTTGCAGCTTATCCCAATTAAGGATACGGTTCTTGACAGCTATTGAAGATATGAACTTCTCTAGTGAATCATTTGGTAAAAACTCATAAACTAAAGCTCGTCTAAATCCATCAGCGCAAAAGCCAACCAAGCGAACCACATTAACATGATGGATTCTACCCATTGTTCCTACTTCATTTATAAATTCTTCCCCATTTCCCATAGAAGTATTTAAGATCTTCACTGCAACATGAATTTCATTGGAAAGCTTTCCTTTGAATACTGTTCCATATGCTCCTTCACCTAACTTTTCAGTAAATTGATTTGTAATCCTTTTAATATCGGCATACAAGTATCTTGTAGGTCTGAAATTTCTGTAATCATCTAAAAACTTTTCGATCTTCACTTGATGTTCTTTTTCTGCTTTATTATAAGTATAAAAACGGTAAAGAACAAAGATAAATAGTAGTATGAGAAATGAACCGAAGACGATACCTGCATGATAAACATTCATGAATCAATAACTTCCATCAATCTTCGCAATAAAGAAGAATTTCAAATCAAATATCCAGTAGACTACTCACCAGCAATCGCTGGCTTTGGTATTAATGCACCTGCAAATATTTAACACAATCTGCCTTCTCATTAGTATATTGTACATTTCAAAAAATAAATAACTATTCGCCTAAAAAATAAACGGAGAGCCAAGTTGTAGGCTTGATTCCAACCATTCTAGGATCAAAACACAGCCTCTCCTGATTAAGTGACTTGTCAACAAATTAGCGACTTAAAATGAGCGTTTTGGCGATCCAATTGTTAGCACACATCTTGCTCTGTGCTATTTACACGCACGTACTCCTCTCCGCCCACCAGATTTATTAGTTTTTCTATATTCCCTTTAATTTCTTCAATTGAAAAAAATAAAAAATTTCGTCAGAAAGGAATAGAAAATCAGAGTGCTGGACCGGTGGGAGGAGGTTGCGGTGGAAAAGAGAGACAGAGAGAGCGGCCATGGAAACTGCTATGTGCGATCGAGTCCCTCTCTCTCTGTCTCTCTCTCAATTGTTGCTTCAATATCGGATTTCTAAATGGAAAATTCATGCAAAGATTGGTTGGTTTCAGGTGCGTGAGATAATTAGATAGATAGATAGATAGATAGAATACCTTTAGTATGTGTAGAAATGCACTGAGTTCCTGATCCATTGCTATTACTCTTCACACATCTCTTGCCTTTGATCACTTCACAGTATGTGCAGTACTCTGGAGTGGACCACTTCAATTGAACAAATTTATCAGGATGGTCTATTATACTAGATGGAATTGATAGAAGATTATACATCTTTGTACAAGATATGAGGGACGCCGGGATGCGGTAATTCGCAGGATAAACTTGGTAGGTAGGGGCACTAAGACAAGAGATCAGATCGAAATCCATTTCTTCTGATCTTGGGGAACAATTGAATAAGGCATAGTCTTGAAGGTCACCACTATAAGGGTATTCTACTTTGAATTGAAAAGGAGAGGAAGATAAATTGAGTCCCCGAAGCTGCCTTGGGAAGCAATTATCTGGATCATATAATTGAATTGCCTGAGATTTGTAGTCAATCTTTTTGACAAAGACCTTCACTGAAATCGGCAGCTCGAGCACCGTATGTTTTCTATCAATGCAGGAGAGATTGAACCCGGGATAGCCACAGTGGTCTGGCTGGGTGTTAAGTCGGAAGGGAAATCGGATGGCTGGGCCATGGCGTCCGCAACGTGATTCATCAGCACACAAATTTTGGGCATCTCCAAGGTCTATGATGAAAGCCACAAACAAGAACAAGTATGAGATTACCATTGTTTCTATGCAAATATCCCTCAGGCCACAAACAATTAAGAACAAGGAATGGCTATCAGCCTCTTAAATACTTGGGCTTTCTCCACTGATTACCTCGATCTCACTTTGTTCAAGTAATGACAAGTAAATTACTTCGGGTGAACTTCTCAAGGATCTTTGGGGCCGATGGTTTCTTTTCCATCAACTTCATAAAAGGCTATTCGTCTTTTTAAGTTCACAATATATTCATAAATAAATAAAAAATTAAAAAAAAAAAGAAAAAAGAAAAAGAAAAATAGGTCCTATCAAGTCAACCCTTTCACATTACCTGGCCTCCATTATTTCATTTGCAGGTGGTCACGTGGGTTGAAAGAGACCTTATGTAATGTTTTTCTCAATTTACTGAAAATCAACAACTAACATTACACAACACCCCTCACCTCACTTTCAAGCTTTCTATAAACCCTCCTCTTGAATAGACAAAAAAAAAAAAAAAAAAGAGCTTTCTATAAACCCTCCTCTCTCTCTTCCTCTTTCTCTCTCTGTACACATTCTTCTCCACAGACAATCTGCACTCTTGAGAAGAAACCCAAACGACCATTTTCTTGGTTAAAAGTGCCTTTTGGAACCTAAAAGCGACACAAAGATGGTCTAAATCAGGTGAGCTTGTCGTTGCTGTCTCAGACATGTTACAGTATATCCAAGTTATGAATATTCCTAGAAGAATTTCATTTTGATTGCAAGCGTTGATCCATATGTATATACTTCTTAGTCTTCGATGCTATTGCCTGTCTAAACTGCATATATATATCCTTGGCTAATGGTATTGTCTGTCTAAACATTCTTTTTTATCTCTATCCTGAGCAGTGCTACATGGTACCTATGAATTCGTTCTTTTTGTCTGAGCAGCGTTACTCAACGATGTGAATTGGTAATCTTGCTTTTGCATAATTGCGTCTCATAATTCACACCCAAATAGAATCAAGTTCCCCGGCCCACTAGTTTTTGTAATTTTTATACTATTAATTAGTTCATCCATTCGGTTCTCACATGTCCAATTTCTTTGTCCAACTTCATCAAAACTTTGTATATGTGGACAAAAATAGACTTCATATACAAAGTTTTTTAAAGGAGTTTCATTTTGCATTTGTGAGGGATTATCTTCATCCACATATACAAAGTTTGATGAAATTAATAAGAAAATTGAAGATGTAAGATTTCTCATTTTTTATTAGGACCAATAGCATGCAATAAAAATTATGACTTGGAAATACAAAAAAAGTAAGACGATCAACATCAACCATCAAATTACTTGTCGTTCTTTAGATTTTCTATGTTATCTTATGTACCTAAAGTCATATTTGGTATAGCAGATGGAGTAGATGAAGGTAAAGACTAGCTTAAGGCGAAGAGTCTAAATGGGATCTTTTTAATTTTATGGAAAAGTCTATGTACCTCTCAAACTACCATTCAATAGATAATGTTTTATTTTTTAAAAAAAAAAAAATTAATTTGACCATTTGGGTGGTAGTTTTTTTTTTCAATTTTTTTTTTAAATTTTTGTTTCTATTTTTTTAGTTTTACTTTTATTTTTAAAAATAAAATTTTATTTTATTTTATTAATGATATTTTTATCATTGGGGGACATTAACAAGTTCTAGTAGTTTGGGAGGACATTGTCCCAATGAAAAGTTTGGGGAGACATTATTAATTAGGTGACAGTTTGAAGGATACGTGGACTTTATCTTTAATTTTATTATAATAAGAAAAAGAGAAATGTTACTATGCATTTTCAAGTAATATTTTTTTACCATTTTAATTTATATGGTACATTTACATAAACAAAGAGAATGCTACTAAAAATGCTTAGTAGCATTTCTCTATCGCAAATGCATGTTAGTGATGGCCTCTTTCCTTTGTCTACAGGCTCTGCTGTGTATTGTGGAAGCTGCAGTCTCTCTCTCTCTCTCTCCATGGCAAGAGGAATACTCACGGCCCTTGTTGTTCTTGTCCTTGTTCATCAAACTTGCACTAGTACTGCTGAGGATACTCATCACTGTCCTGCTTCTTCTTGCGGTAATATCCACAACATAAGCTATCCGTTTCGATTAACGAGCGATCCAGGAAACTGTGGCGATCCAAGGTATAATCTTTCATGTGAGAACAACCAAACCCAAGCAGTGTTATACTTATATCATGGAAGATACTACGTACAACAAATCAATTACACCGACTACACAATCCAAGTTGTAGACCCGGGTATTATTCAAAACGATAATGAGTATTCCTTCATCCCTCGTTATTTTCTAAACTACAAAAATTTCAGTTATGGGGATCCATATGAAGCAACTAGTCCCGATACTATCCTTTTCGTGAAATGTGAAAAGCCAGTGAATTCTCGGTATCATTTAAACATTTCTGCTTGCATTGAGGATGGATTGTATTCTTCCAAGAGGTACTATAGATATGCTCTATTCGAGTCTTATAGTGCAACAGCAGTGAAATTGGGGGACTTGTGCCAAGTAGAGCAAATATCTCGCACAACGTCATCACATCGATATGATAATGACCTGAGAAATATTTCCTGTACAGTCTTCCACAATGAATTGCTACGGGGTTTTGAGCTTTCTTGGTACCGAGTTTATTGTGGAAGCTGCAGAGATGGCTATTGTCACCTCAATGAGGCGAACCATTTTATTTGCTATCGACATGGTGCGTATATAAAAGAATGCATGCGAGAAAAAAGACATATAATACTAGCAATTTCTAATTAATTATGTTACATTTTTTTTGCTTTTGCCTATTTCTTTCCTTTTAAGGCATATGTAATATGATATTCATTCTAGTTTAGCATTATTGTAATAATTAACTTGATTTCTATTTCTAAAATTCCAAACGCTGACGTTATTTTTTTCTTTGTCACAACAGCCACTCCCCAAGCACCCAAATCAGGAATATTCCGTCACATACCATATCGCATATACACAAGTAAGGTTTCTATATATTTAATTCTAAGATACCTAAAGTGTAGAGTTATTTATGTTTATTGTTAAGCATGGCCCAAGCGGAAAGTTGTTTATGCAATTTTATTAGGTCATAGACTATTAAAATTCTTCAAGTCACCTTTTTGATTAATTAATATTTTTTTTTTCATGTTGTAGCTATTGTGGAAAAACTTCATGTTTTTGCTATTGTGGAAAAACTATCAGTGCCAATGTACTTCAGTAAGAACTATATCTCTCTTTTGATTTTGATTATCCTTTTTTTTTTCTTTCCTTTTTTTATAAACAGATCATTCCTTGCAATGTGATGTTATTACTAATGTTTACATAATAAAATACGACAAATACTATATTTTCAACTTTAAAAGAAATGCTGAGTTTTAATTCTATGTTTCCAAACATTGATGCACGTTATTCTTTTCTTTGTCAAAACAGTATATATTCGACTACGATCATCGAGACTACATGAGCTATATTATTGGATTTACATGCAAAAAGGTGATGTTTTAATTTCAAAAAGTTATTTGCAGATAGTATAGAATGACACAATGACATAGAAATGGATCGATTGTCCTTGATGATGAAGCAAGTAGAGGATAACCATGTGCTTGAGAAATGGTTGATGTTAAACTTTTAGGTTTTCTTTAAATTTCTGAAACAATGAAAAAAATGACAAATAGCTTTGATTTCTTAAGAAAATAACTTCCTCTCTTGAATAAAAAAAATTCTCTTTGCCTTCCCCCACAGTTTCCTTGATAAGATTGCTTTAAAGGGTAAGTATTGAAACCCTCAGTAAGTAAATAATTTATCCAACAACTAGCTTTAGCACAAGGTTGTTGAGAAGGCATATATAGATTCGAGCTCAACCTAATTGAAAGCCCAGACACATAAAGTCAAGAGTTTTATAGTGTTGCTTTTATTTCTTCTTAAGCATGGCCCTAGGTGAGATTTGTTTAGGCAATTTTATTAAATTTTTTTTTTTTTCATACTTCTTGCAGCTCCTCTCAATTTACTAATGTTCATGACCATCGACTACGGTACGAACCTTCTCTCCTTTGATTTTTTTCCTTTTTAGCATATCATTCTTTACACTGTAAATTAAGCATGAATTAAACATATGGCCATAATGAAAATATTAATTATTACTCGAAAAAAGATAACAAGTATTGTACTTAATTACTAGGATCTAAAAGTCACTTCTGTAACTATACTCAAATAAAAAATAAAAATAAAAAGGATTTAATGCAATAATGCAACATGTGTTGGCTTACAATCCATTTTGGTGATGTTCTTCCATAGGACTATTAATCCCACCAGCAAAAATGATATTGGGGACTCCATTTGTGATTGCATTCTTGATATATAAATGGCATAGGAGGCATTTATCAATGTATGATGTTGTTGAAGAATTTTTACAAAGTCACAATAACCTCATGCCAATAAGGTACTCTTATTCCGAAATTAGAAAGATTACCCAAAATTTCAAAGACAAATTGGGTGAAGGAGGCTATGGCACTGTATTTAAAGGAACGCTTCGAAGTGGTGGTCTAGTGGCTATAAAGATATTAGGTAAGTCCAAAGCTAACGGACAAGATTTTATAAGCGAAGTTGCAACCATTGGAAGGATTCACCATGTTAATGTAGTGCAACTCATTGGTTTTTGCGTTGAAGGATCAAAACGGGCTCTTGTATATGAGTTCATGCCTAATGGTTCCCTGAATAAATACATATTTTTTCCAGAAGTATGCACGCTCCTAAGCTATGATAAAATGTATGAAATAGCTCTAGGAGTGGCTCGTGGGGTTGAATATTTACATCAAGGATGTGACATGCAAATTTTACATTTTGATATCAAGCCTCACAACATTCTTCTTGATGAGAATTTTACTCCCAAGGTTTCTGACTTTGGTCTAGCAAAACTGTATCCAGTAAATAACAGCATTGTTTCTTTGACTGCTGCAAGAGGGACATTAGGATACATGACTCCTGAGTTGTTCTACAAAAACATTGGAGGCGTCTCATACAAAGCTGATGTTTATAGTTTTGGAATGTTATTGATGGAAATGGCAGGTAGAAGAAGGAACATAAATGCATCTGCAGAACACTCAAGCCAAATATACTTCCCTACTTGGGTCTATGACCAATTGCGTGACGGAAACGACATAGAAATAGAAGATGCCACAGAGGAGGAAAAGAAAATAGGCAAGAAGATGATCATTGTTGCATTATGGTGTATACAGATGAAGCCTAGTGATCGCCCTTCAATGAACAAAGTAGTACAAATGCTTGAAGGAGAAGTTGAATGCTTACAAATGCCTTCTAAGCCTTTCCTATCATCACTAGAGAGAACCGTCACAGGTGGTGAAGAGAATTCGAATCAATCAAATGAATCAAGTCAATCATCTCAATTTTAAATGCAAATTAATTTATATGCAAGTCTTTTGATTTATTACATTCCCACTCAAGGAGACAATTAGTTTTCTCATATATATTTGATAGCGCAAAGATGCTTAATATTTATGTGTAACAAATAAGTTTCTTTTTTTTTTGTTTTTTTTTGTTTAAGATAACTCTCCTTATTACATAAATTTGGCATGTTCGATTCTATTTTCTCATACTTGACCAATGAATTTGAGTTTTAAGTTTGAGAAGATATGTACGTTTCTATTCTTTATTCTCTACTAGTAATCCTCTACTTTGTGAATTTGGCATATTGGATTGGACCAATACTTGTTATTTGGAGATAATATTGTTGACATTCATGAACATTGATTTTTGAATGTGGAAGCCAACAAACAATTTGAGCAGCCGTTTCTTTGAAAGGTTGGAGGCATATATAGAATGTTAAAAAATGGTTAAGTATTTAAAGTCACCCTAGAGAGCTTTGGGTCTGATGTGTGTTAGGTGTGTATTGACTCAAGGAAAGTCCTCGATCAGATAGTAAAATGAAGGGTGTGATAAGAAGTTGGAACTTTATGACCTTCTAACAAAATATGACATTGTACAATATTCTCCTACGCGGGCGGTCCATTTATAAACGCACTTGGAACGTATGGAATGGCCTGGTTTACTTTGTATTTGATTTGTTAGCCATTGAGCAGTAGCTATACGGTTGCTGAGTGCTTTCTTCGGTAACATGCAATATAATTTTTTTTATTTTTTTTCCCAATGATATCAATATCTAAAGGGCCATCCATACTTTCTTCACCAAAAAGCGACTATAGCCTATTAAGTTTCTATTAGGATGAGAAATTTACTTACTAATGAAAATTAAAATTTTAAGTTAATTAAGAAACTTGAATTCAAAGAAAAANTGCCACATACCCCTCTCAAACTACTACCCAATTAACAATATCATCCATTAACTTTCAATTGCGACAATGTCCCTCCAAACTACCAAAATTGTTAATGTTTCCCAATGCTAGCAAAAAGACAAAAATGAAAAAATTTAACAAGTAAAAAAATTTGAAAATAAAAAATAAATAAATAAAAGAAGAAAAAGAAGAAGGGGTGATTGACGAACCACCACCAAAACTAATTGGAGTGGCTGAACCACCCCAAAAAACGCCTAGAGGTGGCTCCATTGTCATAATCTAAACTTTGGGAGAACATTCACAATCAGGTAGTAGTTGATCAAGATGGTGCGTAAAAGAAAGCATGCAAGAAAAAAGACATTAACCACTTGCAACTTCTAATTTAATATCTTACATGTTTACCATTATTTTGCTTTTGCCTATTTCTTTCTTTTCTTTATTCTTGGATTTCTTAGTAGTCTGATCACTAACCATTCATGCATACCCCATACCATGCCTATATAATAAGATATTCATTCTAGTTTATCATTGTAATAATTAACTTAATTGATGATTTCTAATTCTAAAATTCCAAATGCTGACGTATTCTTTTCTTTGTCACGGGCATTGCATGACATGAGATATTATGAAATAAGGTTTCTATCTCAAGGACTAAAGGATATATGATAGAATATTTTATTTTATTTTTTTGAGAAAGATATATGATAGAATAACACAATGAAATATAAGGAGCAAGTAAACATATATACCCCGGCCCTAAAACTATCAGCCTATGGTCAATATCCCTCCAAACTATAGATTGAGTCAACGTCTCCCTTAATTTTTTTTTAAAAAAATGTCAATGTTCTTAGGCTAGCAAAAAGACAAAAAAATAAAATAAAATAAAATAAAAAATAAAAAAATAAAAACTAGAAATAATTTAGACTCGAATCTTGGGCTGGTAGTTTGATCCTATCAGCTTGGGATCGATCTTGGGCTGAAGGGATTCAAACCTGATTCGGCAAGGACCATTCTTGGTTCGTCCCGAGCACTCAAAAACCCTAGAATGGCCTATTCAAACCCTGGGAAGACTCCTTAGGGTTCTAGACTTCTAGAATTCCTAAAACTCCAACCTAGACATTAATTGGCGATTTGGCCACCTCCAATGACCAATTTTGAGGTGGCCAAACCACTTTTATGGTTAATGTGGGTGGCTTAGTCATTCCAACAATTACACTTTCACTACCAAAAAAAAAAAAAAAATTGAAAAACCGTCCAGAACTAAGTGACAAAACCGTCCAGAACATGTTCTATACAGAACATGAGAATTCAATTGCAACAGCATATTTCTCACAATTTCAGCAACTACTTCTTACAGAAATTTCGATGTACAGTAACACTAATCATATAATTCTCATTAGCATCCTTTTCGTAGCATATTAGGCAATTCCAAGAACTACTGTTTGAGATGCACCACGTTAAACATACAAAATCAGAATGGGAACTAGCAAAGGAATTTAAACCAAAACTAGCCTTAAATCCCTTAAGCATTTATAATTGTAAATTAAGGTGAAGGCTACACTAACTAAACAAGACTTACTTAGTCATTAAGTAATACCCACAGCCCTCAAGCACCATCCCTTTTACGTGCCATTTTCTCCCACCTCAGCGTCATCCTCTTTCACAGTAGGTTTCTTTTGCTTATCTATTAGAACATTGAAGTGTTAGGTCGTGTAGGAATCATGAATAGAGTTGTACGATCCAGCGAGTAGTTAGGTCATCATTAATTAAACACATTTAAGCATATATATATATCACTTAAAGCAATATAACAGTGACTTTAGATCACTATTTTACTATTTGTAATTTATCCCAAAAAAAAAAAAACAGTTACCTTTAAACAACGTCTGATTCTTCTCTAAACACATCTCAAGAATAGTACTACGAGTGACCTTTAAATAAATTAATCATAGCCGATGGCAAAAGCAAAAATATACTTATTTTAAGACTTCACCAACTCAACAAAACTGTGTATAACACAAGAAGTCCAATAACAGAACATCTGGCCACAATTAGATTAAAGAGGGAAAACCGTTCAAAAATTGACATGTATTTAGTAAGTTGAGACATTTGTAATTAAAGGCCAAAGACTTCTAAGAGCATCTCCAGCAAAGAGAGCTATTTTAGCTATTCAAAAAACCCACTTTTCTATTTTGCCTACTTATTTTTCAACATAAACTCCAGCAGATTATCTATTTGACTATCTACTTTTCTTAAAAAATTATTTTTCAATCTTTTTTTATTTTTGTTTTCACCCCTCTCTCTCTCTCTCTCTCACTCTCGCTCTCACTCTCACTCTCACTCTCACTCACTACGCATGTCTCCCTCTGAATATTAACCAAAGAGAGATTTTTACTTTCTATAGTTATTATTTTTCTTAGCAAGCAAAGAGTGAGTGATGTTTCCTTATTAACCAGTAGAGTCCCTGCATTTTTCTTTTCATGGGTATACTTGGATGAGAATGCTAACTACTATTTCATATTTGATTGTTTGCCTGATCTTTGGTGTTTATGGTTTGTTTAGGAAGCTTTTCATAAATTTATTGGGCCAGCCAGTTTCGATTTTAATTAGTTTAAAAATTGAGAGAATATAGACATATTGCAATAAGTACTACTTAATTAGGCCATCTCCAGCAGATTAGCCAAAGGCTTCAAAATAGTCAAATTTGACTATTTTCAGCATTTTTTTTTCAATCCAGCAGAGTAGTCAAAATACATATTTTTCTTGTAGAATGAACAGTAAATAGGCTGAACAACTTATTCACTGTTCATACTACAAACTATTTTTTATTATTTTTTTCCTTTCTCTCCTCTCCCCCTCTGTCGCTCGCTTTCTCCACCCAAAGGTCCCAACCTTCCACAGACCCAGCAAATCATGTTCTGAGTCAGATTTTGTTTTTGTTGTACTGGTCCCCAATAGTTAAGAATGAGAAACTAAAGAATATTCAATGAAAAAAATAAAACCCATTACCTTTTTTTCTCACCCTTACTCTTTCTCGGCTGCCAAACATAGAAATAAGAAAAAAAATTGAGACCCAATTCAAGGAAAACCACATATCTTTCACGGCATGCTCTCTCTCTAGATTTGTTGTCACTATTTCTTCTTGAAGGTTGAGATTGGTCACTGAAATTTTTGTCAATGTTGTT
>FXXK01002936.1:0-23584 GCA_900184695.1 Betula pendula
GCAGCAAGCGGCCTAATGGAGCGTGGAGGGACGCTCTTCCCATATATTCAACGGTGTTACCCATTTGTGTGAAAATATAAGATTGTATGGGTTGTCTAATTTAATTCATTTAATTAAAAATATCAAATCTTTTCATTTTAATTTGTTAATTTTATTTTGAATTCGTATTGAGTTTACAGATCATGTCAAATATTATCTATTTTAAACGTTACACATCGAGTTTAAGTCATATCAAAATATAAATATAAGACTATACAAATTAACTCTAACTTAATTAATTTTTTTAAATAGGTCAGACCTTTTAATTATAATTTATTATTTTTATATCAAATTTATAAATTGTGTAAAAAATTATCTCCGTAATTTTAGTGAGAACTTCTGTCCTATTCTTTGAAGAATTGAGGTTACTTTAGTTCTTAGTAAGGAAGGTGTAACTTACGCGACAAACGAAAGTGTGGGTTGGGAAGTCTCTTCTCCCAATTGTTTAAAATTTCCCGCCATACAACCAATTAAGTAATACGATTATCTTAATAGGTCTCTATGGTTTGAATAACGAATACTACAGAGAGATTTGGTTGGGTAAGTACTATAAAGAGTAAAAGAAGGCCTAGTCCATGCCGCCCCGTACGTTGTCCTCACGTGGGCCTGGCAAGCTCAAAGTGTCCACACTCCTGCACGTGCCTTCCTCGTTCTGCCACGTGGGATCCCCTGCCCTGTCAGCATGGACCTTTTATTTCAACTAGGTGACTCAGCTTTTCTATAGTCAACCACTATACAAAACATACCAAACATGTGCAGCCTTAACCAAGCCCACAGGTTAAGGGTTGGGTTTAGAGCTTGGATGAAGATTTGGATTAATAAGGGCCCAATATTTTTAGAATGGTTTGGCATAGTAGGCATCAACTCTGCTAAAGCCCAATACATTTGCACCCCTAACCCGAGTGAAGTGCAAATCAATTCTGAGTTTTTTTTTCTAAGGAAAAATCAATTTCTTCAGTGGGTGGAGATGGCATTCAGTGTAAAAAGTAATAATAATAACTTGAATTTTCCCGAATCATCCAATTTACACTGTTTTTTTTTTCCTAATTATTTTACTGTTTATTTGTTCATAAGACATCTCCAGTTTACTAGAAGTCTAGAAGCAAGCAAAACTCATCAATTCTTTGGTCTTATGGATCGAAAAAAAAAAATAATAATAAAAGAAGAAGAAAGAACCTCATATTTTGTAAGACAGAATATCTATCATTATATATAGATTTGGGTAATGCTACTCCTTTTTTTTGTAACGTTTCAGAGAAAAATACTAATTATATTTATGTTATTATCTCAAAAAAATTAATCAATTTGGACATTTTATAGAATTTCATATAAAGCCAAATTTTAACTAGTAACAAGACAATGTGAGATATAACACTCATGATTATTTTTATAAACTATCAACTCTGTGTGGGCTATTTATTATCTTCTCAATACAGGATCGGAGTGTTACAATCTTCCCCTCTTAAACTTTTAACGTCTTTATCAAGGCTATTGCATGCAGTGTTCCAGTGTTACATAGCCTAGAGTTACTAGGTGCTTTGGCCATTTATAACGATTCAAAAAAAAATGCTAGTTATTTTTGGATAATAGCGCATATGTAACTTGCACTTTTCTCTGGGTCGTTACAATTTTACATTTGATGGCGTTACGTGTTTTAAGTGACTTCTCTTTTATTTATTTTTTAAAGTTGTTAACATGAAAAGCCACTTAAAATACGTCACATCAATCAATATAAAATGCGTACAAATAGTAGCATTACTCTTTAAATTTTAGTATAACATCCTCATTCCTTATAGAAATACTACACGCCCTCTTGCTCCACTGTCCTTAACATAATAATAAAAATTATGATTAGATTCAAAATTTAATAATAATTTATTCAAAATTCAATAGTAATTTTTACTGTTACATCATAAAATATGCACTTAAAACTTAAAAGCATAAAAGTCCTAATGTGTAGCTTTTTTTTTATTACTAAATAATAATAATAAAAAAAAAGTTTAGGTGCATTTCTCATAGACTATAGTCTATAGGGATTAGGTGCAAAACTGACCCTATCACGCTTGCACTGGTCCCTTGTGGCAGATGACAAAAGTTAGGCAAAACAGCGCGCCAAAAAGGTCTGCCTATTTGCACGTGTTAATGATTAGGTAAGCATTCAGGGGTAGTGCATCACGGTGTGTTGTTAGAACACTGACGGTGAAAGTACAATGTCAATGGGGGGTTTCAATAGTATCTCTAGAAGTTATTTTACCTAGTAAAAAGTATAATTTTTTACTTTATTTACTATTTTTTTACTACATTTTTACACTCTACTTATTTTTAAATATTATTTCTTTTCTTTTTTTTCTTTTTTTTGCCAACACTCAATCAAAAAGAAACAAATAGTGGTCAGAAAATCAATAAAAATAAAAAATAAAAAATGTTTATAATATTAATAGAAGTAAACTTTCATATATTTTACTGTAACAATTTTGATGATAAACTTTTATTTTAAAGTGTTTGTTAGAGGAAGAAGTGGGTCATAATAATTAAATTTAATTATTATAACTAATTTAAAGGCTTTGTTGAAAATGCTCTTAGAAGTATACAAGCGGAGCTATTATTAATCGCTTATAATGATAATAAGAAATAATCGCAACTGAATAATCAAATAATCGCTTAGGTCGGTTGCAGTTACCGGTTATAGGTTTTAAAAAAACCGTTTAATAACCGAATAACCAATTTATGTGTATATATATTTATGTTGTTTTTTTCTTCTATTAATTTCATGTGTTGTTTTTATGTCACTTCTATTTTATGGGAGTTTAAAATAGCCTAAAAAGATGTCTAAAAAATTAAAAGAGGGTTAAAAACGGCAATTATTTAAAAATCGGTTACCGGTTAGTAATCAATTTCAATAACCGGTTTTAAACAGGTTATTAATTATTTATTTATGTTTTTTTTTTCTTCTATTAATTTCATGTGTTGTTTTATGTTATTATATTTTATAGGAGTTTAAAATAGCCCAAAAAAATGTTAAAAAAATTAAAAGATTGTCAAAAAGGCTAATTATTTAAAAACCGATTACGGATTAGTAATCAATTTTAATACCGGTTAGTGACAACTGCAAGACCATTTGTGATTACGATTGTTATAAATAGAATAGCCAGAGACTCTAAGGCCTCGTTTGAGTTCGCGGAAAGACTATTTCATTAGGAAAATGAATAGCTATTTTCTTAGAATAGATGAAGGTGGAATGGAATAGGTATTCCTATTCTTTGGTTTGGTTGTAACGATGGAATATAACACTGAATAGTATTATTTTGTTTGGTAAAGTGCAATACGTTGGTAAATGGAATCATATTGTAATTAAAATTTCCTAAACACCCTTATACTACAAATGTAATTTAACGACATTTTCTTTATTTTTGAAACATAAAACGTTATACTATAACTTTTTTAAAAAAAAAAAAAATCTTGAAAAAAAAAATTCTGTCAAGTTCGTGGCTTTTTTTGTTTTTTACTTTTTTCTACCTAAGTCGTAACACTACAAAATGATGTATAAAAATGAAAAAAAAAAAAAAAAAAAAAAAAAAACACACACCACACACACAACACACACATCAGCAAATTATCATATCACCCATCAATTTTTTTTAAGAAAAAAAAAATATATATGAAAAGCACGTCAACTAACTTGACATCATTTTGTAGGAACTATTATAATATTGAAGGAAAAACACATTAATTAAAATCAAGCTACTCCTAATGCACACCACCAAATTGTCTCATAATACTCAAAAACAAATTAAAATAAATAAATATAGAATCACTTATAGCTCACCAAACATCTTAACCATCCAAAAATTGTATACCACCAGTTCTTAATTTAAAAATTTTAAACATAATTTAAAACTAAAAATAGCTGACTTTGAACAACTGCTCATGCCTCATTAATAAGTCCACGCACCAATTCTTCCTTGTCATCATCTGAAATGCTGAAGAATAGATCCATTACTTCAGGCTGACGAACAATTAATCTTGCAGCTTTGAGACGATCCTTATTGCTAAGACCAATTATTTTTAAGAGCTCATCTTAACTTTTAATCTATTATCAGGTGCTACTGTCCCGATAACTGCTTTGCTAAGATTATCTGAAGCAGCAAATAAATTTGTTGCAAGCAGGTTACCAATTTCTTTCATTGTGTTGGCGATGTTTTCTTCACTACTCTTATTATTTTTTTTTTCTTTTCTGACCTGAAAGTCCTTCTCCTCCATTGCCATTGGTGGGAAACTGCGTGCATGGCACATCTTCGTTAATCTCTTCCAATTCATCTTTCTCATTCTGGTCCATATTGTTTTCATCATGTTGTATTTCTTCACACATGTCAATAGGTGTTTGAGCATCTCTGCTAGTAGCATGGTCTTTTGCATAGATAATGCAAAGATCCTCATACAATGGAAATGATTTATTTCTAAAAGTAGATGCCCCTTTATGACTCTACAAAACCATCAAATAAGAGAAATATCCAATTAATATATTATGAACATAAGAAGAATATAAATTTATAATGCGCAACATTTTAAAAGTTTACCTGCACATATGCTTGCCACACATCATCGTCAGCAACCACACATTTTCTCAAGTTGTCCCACCCAAATCCGCTTGCATCAGGACCGCACAACATTGCATGGATTACTTGAAAATCTTTTTTCAAAGTTTTCAGTCTTGATTCTATATGTGGTTTTGCTTTGATCCCAGCATTTGGTAATGTCTTTGAGAGCTTCACCTCCAATACCTTGAGATAACCTGGCTGAAGCCTAGTCTCTTGCTTATCGTTTCCTTCATTATAGTGCTCTAACAAAGCTTGAACAAGTTTGATATCTTTTTCAGGAGTCCATTTCCTTCTACCAAAATCTTGAGAATCCAATGTTGATGAAACCATATCTAAAATACAAAAATAAAGAACAATACATAAACTAATAAAATTATAAATTGCTAATTCTTTTAACATCAACAACGTAGATAAATTACCAACCACAAAAGAAAGTTTTCAATATATTAAGAAAATGACTGACCCATAAAATAGTACACCGTAACATGGTCAATTGCCAATCACACATAAAAAGTTTAAATAAATGTCACATATAGTAATATATCCTAACATGATTAATTGCCACGCCTAATTCCTCTCCACGAATTAAACATTTCATTTGCTATAATTGTTCTCCATGCACTCCATTCATCTGAAGCCTCGATTTGCGTTATTGGATCATTATTAGTTCCTGTATGCGTGAGGTCTTGTTGGTCCTGTTGGTCCATTTCTTCCTCTAATGGGTCCACAGGCAACTCTCTTCGTACGTAGTTATGCATAAGATAACATGCCATAATAATCTGATTATGTGTCTTAATTGGATAAAATGATGGACTCCTTAAAATAGCCCAACGCAATTTGAGCAGCCCAAAACATCTCTTTATGACATTCCTAGCCGACGAATGTTTCATGTTAAAGAATTCTTCTGCGGTAGTTGGTTGATGTCCAACTCTCCAATCGTTTAGATGGTATCGCTGCCCTCTATATGGTGCAAGAAAACCTTTGCAATTTGTGTAACCAGCATCAACAAGATAGTAGTAACCTATTTTTTTTAGAAATAAAAAATAAATAAATGGCTTTAGTACAATGAATGATTAATAAAATAATTAAATTGGCAAAAACGTTATCCGTACCGTGAGGAACTTTCAATCCGTTTCTCCTATTTATTGCATCTCGAAGCACTCTACCATATGCACCAGAGCCTTCCCAACCAGTTAAAACGTAGATAAATTGCATGTTTTGTGAGCATACGCCTAATACATTTGTGGTGATCTCTCCCTTTCGATTGCGATATCTAGGTTTATCATCTAAAGGTACCCTCACCCTAATATGTGTTCCGTCTAATGCACCTAAACAATTCTTCAAATGGAAAACCCAAAATATAAGTATGTCATATTATAGTTGAATTACATAAATTTAGCAAAAAACACATTATAATATACCTTAAACCATCTCCATTTCTCATCTGTAGAGTTTTCTGTAACTGCCTCTGGTTTCTCAAGAAACTCTGCGTGTAACCGTATAACCGCATGTAATACGCTTTTGAAATGCCTACTAATCGTCTCTCCTGAGCGCTAAATTGGCATTTTATAATTCTATTTTTTACGTGATGAGCTATGATATATAAAAACAATGCAACTTGCTCATCTATTAGCATATGTTTTGTGGCTTTTAATCCAGCTCTTGCTTTAAGCATATTACATAATTTACGGAATGCATTTCTATCCATTCTAAAATGGTCATGACAAGTTTTATCACTCTCATATATTAAACGGTGAAGTTCCCCTTGCCTTGAATAAAAATCATTAAAGTATGTAGCTCTCAATGATTTCTTTCGAATATGGTACTCTACCATCATGCATAACAATTCAAAGAAAGTAATAACAACTGACACCATATCCAACCAAAACATCAACACCGAAGTCAACTTCCTCTTCTTTATCATGTCTCTTGTAGCCAAACTTAATCGTGCTATAACTGTAAACAAACAACACACACATCTATTATAATGTATACGTGTTAAGAGTAGTGATCAATGTGCTTCCTCCAAAAATTATATGAGATTAGAGATATGGACAAAAACTGATACCATTTAAGACTCAATTATATTCTTTCTTCTCTAATTTATTTTTTCCTACACTAATAGAAGCCTAGTTCACGTCTTTGCATTAAATTCTCCCTGCCCTATTTTTTTTTGTTTGCACACTTCAGATCGTATCTTACTACTATTCACGTCTTTTGCATAAAATTCTCCCTGCTCTCTAATTTTTTTTCTTTGCACACTCATAGATCTGCTTGTTCTAATAAAATAAAGAACAATAACTCACGTTTATGCTCCTTCACATCTTGCATAAATTCTTTCTTTTTTTTTTCTTTTTCCCTACACTGTCTTCTCTTCTTCCTCCTTAAATTTTATATATTCTAGAATCAAATCAATATAGACATCAAAAAAATCTGATAATTATATGGCTAGTTACGTCAATTTTCATGCCAATCAACTTGCAAATAATCCCATTCGTTATCCGTCCTTTGTTCTTTTTCTTTTATTTATGTAAAAAATGCTACCAAAAACAAAGTTCCTGTCCATTTGGTTCGAAGAGAGGAGAAAGGAATCAAAAGATTAGGCCTACATAAATCAAATTACACATTCGTAACCACAAGAAACACTCAAGTTCATTAAAAAAAAAAAAAAAAAAAAACTCTCCATTTAACAGAGAAATAGAGAGTTACAGAAATAAAGAGAGGAGAGAGAGGACGGGAATTAGTGATAGAGAAACAGAAAGAGGAACAAAGAGTAGAAAGGAATAAAAAAAGATTATGCCCTGGATAAATCCAAACACAATGTCGATTTACCACAAAAACACCTCAAGTTCTAAAAAAAAAAAAAAAAAACCTCTCCATTAAACAAGAAACAGCAGAGTTACAGAAACAAAGAGACAGAGAGAGGGGAATTGTTGATAGAAGACAGAACATAAGACAAAGAAGAAGAAAAAGGAATCAAAAAGATTAGGCCTGCATTAAATCCAAATACACATTCCGTAACCACAAGAAACAACTAACGTTCATTAAAAAAAAAAAAAAACTCTCCATTAATAGAGAAACAGAGAGAGAGAGAGGAATTGATTGTATTTAGAGATAGAGAAACAGAACAGAGAGACAAAGAGATAGAGAAAGAGAGAGAGGGGACGAGAGAAAGAAAAGATGGGGGGAAGAAGAGAGATACCTGGTATTGGGTCTGCAGCGTTGGAGCGTGAGGGTGAAGGGCTTTGCAATTTTTGCAGCCGACGGTGAGGACTTTTATGAGAAGAGTACCAATTCTTTTTATTCCCATAGGAATGGAATAGGTATTCCACTCCTTTTTAAAAGTAATACCTATTCCTCTTCGTAAGGGAATAGGTATTCCTATGGGAATAACTATTCCTAGGAATAAGCACTTACCAAATAAAGGAATGACTATTCCATAGGAATAGCCATTCCATTCCGGGACCTATTCCGCGAACCAAACGAGACCTTATATATCGTAAGTCATCTATTCCTCTAGTCTCTATCGTAAGTCTATTCAAAGAAACTCATCATTTTTACTGCCTAAATACATTGATACCATTCTTGAATAAGATCGATTTAGAATCTTTAAGGAGAGGGAAAAATATAAAAAAGCCTTCCATACTGACAGCCTAATTGAAACGAGCCCCCCGAAATAACAAGTGATATATGTCAACCCAATAAACTATCAATATGGTATAAAAAAAGCCAATTTTTAAAACTTTTTCCTAAAATACCTAATTTTTGAATAAAAATAATATAAAATTTAATTTTTTTTAGTTAAAAAAAAAGTTTGGGTGTGTCGGCCACCCTTCAACATGCTATAAGAGGGGTGTCCTACACGAGCACCCTAGGCCATGGGGGGTAGGTTGCGAGCCAACCCCAGCAAGGAGGGTGCCCGCGAGCCACACCCCAAGGCCATTGGGGGGTGGGGTCAATCCACCCATGGGGTGGACGGCCACCCCAAAGCCATGGAGGGGGGCTTGCGAGCCCACCCCCGCCATGGGGGGTGCTCGATCCACCACATGGGGTTGGAGTCAGCCACCCCCAAAGCCATGGAGGGTGGCTTGCGGCTCGCCCCTCCATGGCCCTGGGGTCGCGTCGTGCTCCCCTTTCTGGGGGGTGCCTCGCAAACCACCCCCATGTGGATGGATTGGGCCCACCCCAAAACTTCTTTTTTAATTAATTAAAAAAAAAAGAAGTTAAATTTTTTTATTTTTATTAAAAAACTAAGGGTATTTTAGGAAAAAGTTTTGGAAAATGGGTTTTTTTTTTTTTATATTATATTAGGTAGTTTGTGGGTTCGATATATTACCATGTCATTTTTGGGGGGCTCGTTTAAATTAACTTGTCAGTATGAGAAGCTTTTTTTAATATTTTTCCCTTAAGGAGAAATTAAGTTTTGTGATCCGCTTAAGTGCTAATGTTTGATTGTTTGCATACTTGGATGGAAACGAGTTAAAATATTTAAAGAGTACAAAAAAAAAACTCTTGGATATTGGTGTTTGCACATGAGGAAAATAGAATTGTTAATTTGGATTATTTTTCAAATACTCGAATTTGATGTTTTACAAAGAATTAACCGTTGTTGGAATTTACTGTATTATTTCTATATTATGTACGTGTTCTTTATGACTATTTCGAATATGTCAAACATATGGTGAGACAAACTATGTTTTGGTGTTGAGGTGCAAATATGTTGTACCATGTGAGTATTTAAATATAGATTTTACCATGATTTGAGGTAAAACGAAAAACTATCTTCTTTTTTGTTTTTGTTTTTTTTTTAGATAAAAATGGTTGAAGAGGAAGACCAATTGTAGCTATCCTACATGGGCGCAGGAACAAAACCAAAAATTCTTATTAGATGGGGCCAAACATGAATGAGAAATATATTAAAATAAAACAGCTAAAGCTAGTATGAATAAGAAATATAAAGATTGAATATTAAATTAATATTAAACATAAAAAAGAGAATAAAATGAAAGTTATTTTCTGCTTTGATCCAAATTTGTTGACTTGTTTCTTTTTATGGTTAACATGATCGAAACTATTTGAAAGAAACAAAATAGAGAGCCAAAAAAATACCACTGATTTTTTTTTTTTTTTGAAGTGTAAAATACGGCTGAATAGTTGTTTAGAAGTGTGTTTATTTTTTGTTTTTCATTGTCTTATAGACTATCGTTGTATAGCTGAATAGTTGGATGAATAGAAGCAATTAAATGTAAGGTTATAAGTTTCAAATATTCATTTGTAATGGCTTGCAACTCCAAGTTTCAAAGAGTCTAAGTAGGCTTACCAAGAAAAAAAAAAACTTAATGCCTGCAAATTAAGTTCCAAGGAGTCTATAAATGGCTTGCAACTCAAGTAGGCTTACAAAAAAATAAAAAACAAAAAAGACAATCTAAGTAGTCGTGGGCCACTTGTTTTCTTTGTATTTAACTTAAGTCGGGGCCAAAGTATAAACTTTTGGTCTTTTTTCTATTTAACTTAACTTCTCAAGTATAATTTTTTTTTTTTTTTTTTGCTTAAGGGGGGGGCCATGGCCCCAGGAGGTCTACAAGTAGATCTGTTTTTGTTTGGACATGACTATAATGGAAGAAATCGTAAGCGCTCTCTCAAGACCGAACGAAAAACTATCTTGTTAACTTGTGCTTGATGTTGTAAATTTTAGTATTGACAATTGAGTATTATATTTTGAATATTGGTAATATTAGCTATAAGCACCTTGAATTATGTTTGAAACACTCCAATGTAGGTGCGAGTGATATTAAGCTTGATTTGAAGGTCAATGCATTGATTCGAAGACATTGTTTTAATTGGTCTGAGTCGGAGACCAATGTCCTTTTTAGAANTGACATTTATTAATTTGGGCCAACGCTCTGATTCGAAGCCCATTATATTTATCGGTCTCATCCAAAGACCATTATTTGTTGTTATTCGAAGGACCATAGAGAATGCCAAGGCCTAGGGTGAGTTTTATGAATTTGGTTATGATGATGAAACTTTATTGATCACAGTAAGTTGTGAGTAGAGTATGGAAAATGTTCTGTAATTATTTTGAAATTACGAAGTAAACTTCTCATATTGTTATACTTGTTTAATTACTTGATATATTATTATGTTGGCGCACGTTTTACTGTTAAGCATTTTGTTGTTATTCTTACTTCAAGTTATTTACTGATTTGTTTTTAGATCTTAGGGAAAAAGGGGTAATCACACATTGCTTAGTGTCTATTTGGGATTGCGGTTATAAAAAGTACAATTTTAAAATATGTGATATGAAAATGTAATTTTTAAAAACGCAATTGAGTGTTTGATAAAATCGCAGTTTAATCTTTAAATCGCAGTTTAGCCTTTAAAATTGTACATTTTCAAATCACAATTTTTTTTAAAACATAATTCCAAATGTTCTATTTTTTACAATTTAGTTTAAAATCGCACTTTTTGTCTACAAAATCACAATCACAAACGCACCCATAATCTCTCACATGAATTAACCAATTCTATTACTAAGGTGACTCATTAAATCTTATTGACATTTTTCAGATAATATATCAGATCAGGATCCTTTCTAGCACAAAGTTGGAGGATCTGGAGTCTTTTGGTGCGAGCCCGTGAAAATTTGCTAAGGTGTCTCAGTATTTTAGTTTATGGAGTAGTGGACATGTTTATGTTTTTGGATTTACTTAAATGGTTATTCTTGGAGACCTTCCGCTTCGCTTGGGATTTTAGAATTTGATTTTGCTAGAATTGTTATTGTGGTCTTTTACCCTATGGATTTCTGGTTATTATTTACTTTAGTTTTGGTTTTGTTGGTATTTGGGTACCGATGATATGTCGACTTTGGACATTGTTTTGATGAATTTTTTATTGCCCTGGTTGTATTGTTTCAATTTTAGAGTTTGTACTTAAAAAAAAAAAAAAAAATTTAGAGTTTGTTGTAGTGACCGTTGTTATTAGGGTTATACATGTGTCTGGTTATTAACCGTAACTATTCATAACTAACAATTATCCGCATATGCGGATGTGGATAGTAAAAACCACTAATTGCATATGTGGATGTGGATAACAATTTTAAGGTAAGTGAATGATAACCACATCTGTATATCGTATATATTAAATTTTTTATATATAAACAAATTCAGCAAAATGCTATCAAGATATAGATTTTATCCAAAACACTAGAGCTTAAAAAAAACAAAAACATACCCAAAACACTAAAAGCAGACTCAAAACTTTTTCAAATCATTTAAAATAGGCTCAAAGAAGGCCAAAAAGTTTCATTACTTGAAATGCATATAGCGGTTAATAACCGCGAAGATAGCAGTTAGTAATTGCATAATGTGAATGCAGATGCGGTTACCTAAAAGTGATAACCAAATAATGTAGATGTAATTATTGCCAATAACTACATCAACATCCGCATGTATAGTCCTAGATGTAAGTGAAAGACCGAGAGATCTGTCTGGCATCGATGGAAATCAAAATCCATTACTGCTTGAGAGAATTTTTCAAATCATATTCTCGGTAATTGCTTGAGACCATATAATGCCTTTTTTAATTTACAAACACTGCCATGATACTCTCCCTGAGCAACAAACCTAGGTGGTTACTTTATATAAACCTCCTCAAGTAGATCACCACAAAGAAAGACATTTTTTACATCTAATTGCTAAAAAAGCCAATCAAGATTGATAGCCAGAAAACCAACATGCGAATAGAGATTTTTGCCACATGAGAAAAAGTCTCATCATACTCAACAACCAATCGAGCGCGTGGAAATAAAACAAGAAAGGAAAGCAGATAAAGATTGATAGGAATACAGAGTTACCGATGCATTGCTTGGTCACACAAGAGTGAGTATCTTTCCGGAAAACAATGGTATAACAACCTGACCCATCCCGCCCCACCTCAACGATACAATATTGTTCGCTTTGACTCCCTCAAACTAGACTTTCCAAGAGGTCACCTATCTTGATATCACTCTTCGTTATCCATATCAACTTCCATACCTTCTTTGATACCTTTCGCCAAACACGTCGTTATTTCCTAAGAAGAAAGATTGTTAGTCTATTCTCACAAAAAATCCTTCTATACCATTGTTAGTAATCTAATACCGCTTTTCTGGACCTTTCATATACAAAAATCTAACTCATTCTTAGATTCATCATAACCTATGCCCCGGTACAAAATCAAATTCAGACGTTACATCCTAGAGAAACTAAACTCTAATAAGATCAAATCCATTCCTGTGGACCAGTACTCCCTACGAGAGAAGCTCATTCAATAAATCATGCATTTGATCAAATTAATATATGATGCATTAATCTCTTGACCAGTACAATCTTACTCGTCATGGGTGGTATAGGCTATCTATTGTGATTGGCCTCCAGAATTTTGTTTTTGAATTTTTCTTAAACCTTCATGGGTTTCTTGTTTTGTAGCCTAATTCTTACCACTTGACTCAACTTCTTACAATGTGCTTTTAGGGAGTAAGCTCACAATTGACGGCTAAAAGTTAACTAATTTGAATTGATGAAAATTAATAAATGTTAGCCTTAAGGCCCTGTTTGACATAAAACTAGCCGAGACGAATATAAACCACAAATTACTTGCCTTGAACCCAGACATGTTTGAGGTCTGATGTAATGAGTTCTTTCTCCAAGTGTATCTTTCACATAGTTGTGGTTGTTATGTTGCCACCGTTCTTTTCATCTTATGTGTTGGTGTGTTTTTTTCCTTTTTCTTTTTTTTTTTTTGTTTTTTTCGGTCGTAGAAATAAGAACAAAAACACAAACAGACTACAAAAGGAAAAACAAAAAGTAAAAAAGAGGGGGACACAATTAAGATCATTAATGGAACAACTACCGGAAGGAAGGAGAGGTGAAATACAGAAATAGGACACTGCAGCCTGTACAAGCAGCACAACTAGCGAGATTTTGGAAGGCCTACTTGCACAGCGATAAACTTAACGGAAATTCCAATTTAGAATCAAATACGTGTAATATTTAATAAAATAAGGGGTGAATCATGGTGTTAGTGTTCAAATTTACGACATTTTTTTTAATGTCACATTAAATTATCATTTATTTTAAAAATTTAGACTCATAAAAATGCCACGTTAAAAAAAGGACTTATTTTTTTATTAGCAATAACTTAATTTAGGCCCCCCAATAAATGAAGGATCTGGCTGAACGGTAATTCTATACAGCATCCTGGGCTGATGCAACAGTGCATCAGCCCAGGACACATGAACAGTGAAATCACTGTTCATGTTGCAACAGCCCAGGATGCTGTAAATCACAACTCCTGGCTGAAATAGTGAAATGTGCCTTTTTTGAATTGTATATATATTGGTTTCTAAATTCTATTGCCATGTCTTGCACGGATAAAAGAGTAATGCTAGGTACTGGGAATCTTTTCGGGAAAGTTTCGGAATTGCTGATGTGGCGTCGTTTAGTCAACCATGCCATGTCAGCCTACTTTTAAAAAAAAAAAAAAAATTCAAATTTTCAGTGTATAGGGTTTGGGTTTGTTTCGAAATTTTCATTCCCCCTCCTACCAAACTTTTTTCTCCCGCCAGTGAGAATCCTCCCTCCCCAAGCAAGTTCGGCCGCCGCGCACCAGATCCGCCGCCGAGAAGCTCGTTAGACCTCCGGCCAGCATCCGCTGCCGCCCGGAAGCACCGGGTTCGACCTCCTTCCACCATGCGAATGACATCTGGCTGCCGACGACCGCCCGCAACCACTGCACGCCACCACCGAACGACTGTGAAAACATTTCTCTCTTCTTTTTTTTTTTTCTTTTGATTTTCCTTTTGAATGTCTTATTTTCTTCATAGCCGAATGAGGATGAGATTTGGAGTTGATTTTTGTTGTTCTTTGCGGATTTTGCTGTGAGTTTTGAGGGAAAACCGAAGCTGATATTCCAAAGATTTTTTTTTTTTTTGGTGGTTTCGGTTACTGCCTAAGAAGTGACTATTGAGTAAGTTTTTTTTTTTTTTTGGTTGTTCCAGATACACATATAAAATAAGAATGTGATTCGTATTGAATAAGAATGTCAACTTCGATATTTTTAAATTTCTTACACAGCAATGAGAGGCTAAGGATTCAATCTTTTACTCATATAAAAGCTATAAAAGCAATAATTGTATTTTCAGAATTCAAAAGCTTATGCCAAATAATTGCATATTCTTATATGTAGTTGCTGTCCATGAATAAGAATGTCAACTTTGATATTTTTAAATTTCTTACGCAGCAATGAGAGGGCTAAGGATTCAATCTTTTACTCATTTAAAACCTATAAAAGCAACAATTGTATTTTTAGAATTCAAAAGCTTATGCCAAATAATTGCATATTCTTATATGTAGTTGCTGTCCACGATTTACTTAGCATGGTTCTTACTTTTTTTATTTATTTATTTAATTTGTTTGGCTTTCTAGAATGATGAAAGTGTCCCTAAATAATCTAGGAAGTGATTGGTTGCCATATGTTGAGAACACAATATTTATCATTGCTTTATTTGCACTTGTGCTGTTGTACACAAGTCTCATCTATAATTATATGATAAATGGGTAAATTAATTTGATTTTTTCTTGTAATAACTAGTAGATGGACTTGTGTAATGAGTGTGAAGATGACAATTTGCTTACACAAAATTCAATTGATGATGCTCCCACCCCTCCAAGTTGGCCCTCAAAATGGTTCGTTAGGCCTTTCATTCTTCCTTCAATTTTGTTTAGTGAATTTTATTATTCACAGTTGTTCAACTATATTGATGTCTTTATGTTTTTTTGGTATAGATGAAAATGAAATTGTACATGATGTAGAGTCGGACGAAGCGGAGGACGAGGACGAGTACGAGTACAAGCTCTTAGATGGAGATGAAACTGTTGAGGAATCTAAAAGAAGAATGACGTTTAGCTCCATAGAAGAACTAACCTTATATTATAAGAAATATGCCAAGCGTGAGGGTTTTGGAGTGGTTACTAAAAAGGCTACTAAGAATAAAAGTGGGTGTGTAATTCACATTATCCTTGCATGTGGTCGTCAAGGCAAAGTAAGAACCAAGTCAAGCAATACTTTTTCTAAGCCAAATACAACAATCAAAACGGATTATAAGGCCAAGTTGAATGCAAAGTTAGTTCAAACAAAGTGGTATGTGACTAGTGTATCTATTAACCATAACCATGGTTTAAGTCCAGGCAAAACTAGATATTTTAAATGCTATAAGAATTTAGATTCCTTCACGAGAAGAAAGCTTGATATAAATGATATATTTGGGATTCCATTGAGTAAGAATTATAACTCTCTAGCTATTGAAGTGTTGGGGGTTTGAGAACCTTCTATTTCTAGAAAAAGATTGTTGAAATTATATTGACAAGACAAGGCATCTTCGGCTTGGCCAAGGAGATGCTAAGGCACTTCGTGACTATTTCACTAGAATGCGAGAAGTGAATGATGGTTTCTACTTCATGATGGATTTGGATGATGAGTTTAGGTTAAGAAATGTGTTTTGGGCTGATGCATTAAGTAGGGCATCATATGAAGATTTTGGAGATGTCATTAGATTTGACACGACGTACTTGACCAATAGATATGGAATGCCATTTGCTCATTTCGTAGAAGTAAATCATCATGGTCAATCAATCTTTTTTGGGGCAGGATTAGTATCAAGTGAGGATACTAAAACTTTTGTATGGTTGTTTGAAACATGGTTGAAATGCATGAATGGTTGAGCGTCAAGTGCAATTATAACAGATCAAGATAGGGCAATGAAAAATGCAATTGCAAGAGTTTTTCTAAGAGCCCGACATAGGTTTTGTCTATGGCACATTTTGAAAAAACTTCTAGAAACGTTTGGTGCACATTCACAATATGAAGCCATTAAGAGTACATTAAGAAGATGTGTGTATAAGTCTCAGACATGTGGTGAGTTTGATGAAAGTTGGCAAAGTCTACTTGCGAGTTATAATCTTGAAGATAATGAATGGCTGCGTGGATTATATAGTGAGCGTACTTTTTGGATACCAGCATATTTGAAAGGAGTATTTTGGGCTGGAATGACTACTACACAATGGAGTGAAAGTATGAATGTGTTTTTTGATGGTTATGTGCACTCAAAGACCATATTGAAGCAATTTATTGACCAATATGATGGTGCTTTGCGGAAGAAGGTTGAGAATGAGAAGGTTGCAGATTTCAATTCTTTTAATTCTACGATTCAATGTGTAAACTTGTTTTCTTTTGAGAAGAAATTTCAAAAAGTTTACACCAATGCAAAATTCAAAGAAATTCAATAGGAGATTAGGGGGAAGATCTATTGTAATGTCTCTCTTTTGAATAGTGAAGGTGCAATTTGTACCCATCAAGTGGATCAAACGGTAGTAGTTAATGATGCCTACATGAAACAAGTAAAATTTGTTGTTCACTACAATAAAGATGAATGTGAAATAAAATGCACTTGTGGCTGCTTTGAATCAAGAGGAATATTGTGTAGACATGCCTTTTCTGTACTTTGCACATATAATGTTGCATTGTTGCCACAAAAATAAATTTTTGACCACTGGAGGAAGGACTTGACACGAGGATATATTTTTGTTAAAAGTAGTTATGATCCTTTGGGTGGCAACCATATTGCACAAGAGTATGATGATCTGTGCAAAGAATTGCATAAATTAGCAGCACTCGCAATAAAAAACGCGGACCATCTCAAGGAAGTGAAAAATAATGTGAAGATGTTAACAAATAAATTCAGTTGTTCAAGCTACACACCTAGTCCACCTTCTCAAGCACTTGTAGGTGCATCTTCTACATGTAATGAATTCATTGATAGTGTGGCGGTAGAAAGTGATAAGGTGCGTAGTCCTCTCGTGGTTCGAGGCAAAGGGAAGCCACCGACAAAAAGAAAGTTGTCTCCAGCAGAGACACTACTGGAGACAACGGTGGTGAAGAAGTCACAAAGAAGAAAGAATCAATCGAGTGATCCAAATCCCAAACAAACGAGAAGAAAAAAACAGGTGATTTGTTTTTCTTTCCCTTGTGTTAATTATGTTTATTAAAAACACGTGCACATTTCTAATTTTTTTTTCATGCTTTTAACACATTTGAAACATTTTTTTCTTGAAGACTTCCAAAGGAATGCAAGAAGATGCAGAAGCGAACATAAATGAAGCTCTGTTGCCTGTGATAACCGATATTCAACATGGTTATGTAGTGGAACTCAAAATAGTGTAATTACTCAGGTATTTTTTTTAAAATAAATATACTTAAAGACATTATAATAATTTGGCTTGCATTATTTTTTGAAAACTGGATTATAATTTTTCAGGAAATGTGGCATACCTGGATCTAAGGTGACTTATGCGTAGTCACCTGATGTTAATATATAAGTTATTACAATGGTAATTCATATCATTCTTTTCTTGATTTTGGTCATGCTCCTTTTCTTGATAGTGTCATACTTGATAATTCATATCATTGTTTCACTTGTAGGTTTGGATGTTCAGGAACTGTGAAGAAAATGAGTGCAGTCAGAAGTTGATCTATTTATTTTATTTTTTGTTTATCCACTGAGCTTGCCAAAGCGTCTGCAAAAGTGGTTCCCTTTATTCAGATCTACGAGCTTGTTGCTCTATAATGCAGGAATTTTGAATCATGAGTGGATAGAATGTATAGTTGTTTTTAAATGTGTAAATTGGTTGAATTAAGACCAAAAAGATCAGACTAAGTGCAGTTTGTGATGGATTACTAAGCTATATGAGATCTTTGTATTTGATGATGGTATGTTTTGATACCTGTTCTCTAATTGTTCTTAACTGGCTGAAAATAATTGCAACGAAGCTTGGAGTTGTTTATTCCTTACCATATTATTCTATCATCGTGTAACCATGTTTGGAATAGATTGGATATGGAATTATGAAAATTCTATTTTGCTATTTGATTTTATGATCAATACCATATTGCTGATGATTCTATTTTGCTATTTGTGCAAATTTGGCAACACAGAGAATAATACTCCAGCTCAAGTTGACAGCATCATAGAGAAGGCACTACTTAAAAAATAACCAACTCCATTTCAAGAGCGTAAGTAGTGAGTTTGAGTGGATATTTACAATTTGTAAAAGTGACCAAATTCTTTAGGGTTCATTAATATATTCATCTTTGAACCAAGCCACCTGACATTGCTTGAAAAATACCTTAATCCATTGAAGGCAATTTGTTTTACATTGTCAATGACAAACTTAGAATAATAATAATAACATTTTCAAATAGCATTACATTGTCAATGCAGGTCATTAACATTAGCAGAATCTACCCATTCTGAGTTCGATAGTATTAGAAGTACAGAGTAACAAAACTATACAGTAAACATATACAGTAACAAAACTACCCTAATAATAATACTCTTGGTACATGACTCTCATTAATATAATGTTGAAGCCCACAAATGAATGCTCTTTGAAGGTCCAAATGTAATCAAGCTCAGTAGTACATTGGCTGCAACCTTTTGAATCCTGTAACTTGAAGCGTATTGTTAGTTTGTCAGAATATTGTTTATAAAAAAAAAAAAAAAAAAAAAAAAAGAAGACATTTTTAGCTATATCACAAAAGAGTCAAGAAACTTACTTGGGCTGTTCTTTCCCGGTGGCCGATATCTTGCTTGTTTGACAGAGCTCTTTAGAAATTGGTCATTCTTACTTTCATTCTTCAACCAAAAATAGAAACAAAGGAGTTGGTAAAACTTCTTTTTTATGCACATAAGAAAGATACAAAGAAAAAAGAAGAATATGTGCAGAAACGTATAACATTGATTAACCTAAAGACATAAATGGTTCTTTAGAAATAAAAATAAAAAACGAATAGAGAAAAGAGAAAAATGAATAACAGAATGGTTCTTGGACAGTTACAATCACGTCCATCAATTTTTTGTCTTCAGATCCTACAAGCATGTGACACTATCTTAAAACCAAACTGTCACTGCAGTACTGTGTTTCATTCACAGGCACTATACAGAATAAAAACAAGACTTGACCTAACCTAACCTAACCAAGGCATTTTTCATTCTAAGCTAAATTCAAATAAGAATGAACATTAAACATAACTCTAGGCAACACAAAACTATGCGCCTAACCAACAAAGTGAATCAGAAAGCTTTTAGCATCTTACCTGGTTAACCAAATCCAGTTAAGATGAGGACTTTGTTAAAGGAATTAATTTCTTTAATTCGAATTGTTTAACTAACCTGCTGACTGATTTCTGCATTAGAAAGAATATGTTCAAAATTCAGAAAGAGAAAAACAGAGAAACACAAAACAAATGAGATGCGTCAATCGTTTATTAAACAGTTTTCCTCACTTTCAATCTATACGGCTTCCTCCTCCTCGAGGGTTGCGGCAAAGCCATTGATATATCTTTTATATGAGTAAAAGATTGAATCCTTAGCCCTCTCATTGCTGTGTAAGAAATTTAAAAATATCAAAGTTGACATTCTTATTCAATACGAACCACAAAGAACAGAAAGTATACAGAACATGTTATCAAATTCTATATGTATCTGGAACAACCCAAAAAAACAAAAAAAAACTTCTCAACAAAGATAACATATTCGGCCACTTCTTAGGCAGCTTCGGTTTTCCATCAAAACTCACAGCAAAATCCAGCAAAATCCAACAAAATCTGCTTCGGTTTCCTCTCAAAACTCACAGCAAAACTCCACTTCTTAGCAGTTTCCACTCAAAAGTCACAGCAATTGTCTCTTAATCAAACAAACACCCATTCGATCTCTTCCCAAAAAAATAACAACAAAACCTCTCAAACAAACACACCATCGCCCACTCACACCAAATCCGCAAAGAACAACAAAATCAACTCCAAATCTCATCCCCATTCGCTATGAAGAAAATAAGACATTCAAAAGGAAAATCAAAAGAAAAGAAAAAAAAAAAAGAGAGAAAAGTTCTCACAGTCGTGCGGTGGTTGCGGCGGTCGTCGGCAGCCGGATGTCGTTCGCACGGTGGAAGGAGGTCGAGGCCGGTGCTTCTGGGCGCCAGCGAATGCTGGCCGGAGGCCTAACGAGCTTCTCGGGGGAGGCCTAACGCTCAGGTGAGCGGCGGCCTAACGTGCGCGTGGTCGGCGGCGGATCTGGTGCGCGGCGGCCGAACTTGCTTGGGGGGGGAGATTCTCACTGGCGGGGAGAAAAAGTTTGGGGAGAGGGGGAATGAACAGCGTTTGTTGGGTGCGTTTGTTATCTACCCACCCCCTTACGCACACCGCACGTTAACATGTGTTATTTTTTCAAATTGTTAAAAATTTACTTTCAAAAAATGCTCCTAAGACATTTTAACTACACAAGACTGACACTCTCTTTTCCTTCGTCTTTTTCCTTCTTTTCCCCTTGCATCTTCTCCCCCTTTCCTGCATCTCTTTCTGAGATATCTTCTAGATTTTAAACTGGAAATAAGCAAGGGCTTTTGAAAAGTCTTTGGAAGACGTAAGAAATTTCGGAGAGAAACAAGGTTGGGATGAAAAAGTCAAAAAAATAATTTTTTTTTAAAAAACATGAATTGGTTTAATTAGTTAATTAATTAACTCACAGTCGGTGAAAAATTGGTTAATTAATTAAAGATTTGCATCAAAAAAGGGACATCAGGGGAGATCTGAATCTCAAACTTGGTTTTCAGAAAGATTTTCTAGAAAAAGGAATGCAGAGATTGCGGAGTTTTCACTATAAACTTTCAAAATTAAAATTCAAAATCGCTAAATTTGTACTATGATTAAATCGATACGGTCAAAACAACACAACCCAATTCCAAAAGGCAAGTTCAAAGCCAAGAAAGTTCGAAATTAGAGCCAAATCAAAGCGAAAATTCAGAAAGAAAAAAATTGCAAAAACAGAAAACCCAAAGAGAAAAAGAAAGTGAAAGGTCACTGTTTTTCTGTGTGTCTGTGTTAGAGAGAGAGAGAGGGAAGAAGACTCATAATAGGCAAAAAATTCAACCCAGAAGCTAAAATTCGCAGAAGTAGAAGGACAACAACTTGAGTATTCATCCGAAACACAAGCTTCTTGTATTCATCCCCACAGTAGCAGACCACGCCATGCCATCTTCCTCCTTCTTTCAAAAAAACAGAGCACTCTAAGACAACAGAAAAAATCAATTTCATGGTTTTTTAAAAAAAAATTATTTTTCTGACTTTTCCATCCCAACCCTTGTTTCTCTTCGAAATTTCTTACGTCTTTCCAAAGACTTTTCAAAGACCTTGTTTATTTCCAGTTAAAATCTAGTAGATATCTAGGAAGGAGATGCAGGGAAAAGGGAAAGAAGATGCAGAGGAAAAGAAGGAAAAAGACGAAGGAAAAGGGAGTGTCGGTCTTGTGCAGTTAAATGGTCTTTGGTGGCATTTTTGGAAGTAAATTCTTAACAATCTTAAAAAAATAACACCAATGTTACGTGCAATGTGCAGGGACTCCCCCCCCCTTACGTTTTATCATGGAGTGTGTCTTGCAACAGTCGCGTGAAAAAAGTGGACAAAGATGTTAAAATTTCAAAGTGCTAATAATTTACTTCCAATAATGCCCTCCAGACTATTTTAGCCACAAAACCGAACTTCCATTTTTTTGCCTTCATCTTTTTCTTATTTTTCGCTGCATCTCCTTCTACCTTCAATAGAAAAAAAAAGAAACTCTTTGCAAGGAAAAAGAAGGAAAAGACAAAGCAATAAAAGGGAGTGTCGGTTTGTGGCTAAAATGGTCTTGGAGGCATTATTAAAAGTAAATTATTAGCACTTTAAAATTTTAAACATCTCTACCACAAAAAAAAAAAAAATTTAACCATGTTGTCCCACGTTTTTTTCACGCGGCTGTGCAGTGCACGCTGCACAATAAAAAGTAAGAGGGTGAGGAGGGGTTAACAAAGGCTGCCGAAAATTTCAAACAAAACCAAACCCTATACGCTGAAAATTTGAATTTTTTTTTTTTTAAAGTGGGCCGACATGGCGGTTGACTAGACCACGCCACGTCAGCAATTCCGGAACTTTCCGGACAACAAGCATTTTCCTTCCCGGAAAGATCCCCAGTACCTAGCATTACTCTTTCATAACTCATCCATTACCGAGTTCATGACTTAGCTCTAAGAAGCTATCATGAATTTCCCATGGCTTCAACGTACCAGCAATACCCAAACTGCCCCATCAACTCCTTCCTCTTCTTTGTCTAAACCCCAATGGAAATACCAAGTTTTCCTCAGTTTCAGAGGTGACACCCGCTATAATTTCACTGATCATCTATATGAAGCTTTGGTTGACAAAGGGATAGACACCTTTAGGGACGATGAGGAGCTTGAGATGGGAAGACCCATTAAACCGGAACTCTTGGATGCAATCGAGACATCGAGAATGGCAGTCATCATTTTCTCAAAAAACTATGCATCTTCCACTTGGTGCTTGGATGAACTTGCAAAGATTCTTGAAGCATAAAAAACAGGGATGAAAAGATTTGCCGTTTTCTAGCGAGCGTGAATCCTAGGCCGAGTGCGGCATCAGAGCGGGAACTTTTGCAGATGCCTTTGACGTTCCACGGGGTGGAGAAACATAGAGAATGGTGCAAAGCTGGAGAGCTGCTTTGAGAGAAGTGCCTAATCTCTCCCGGATACCATTTAAGGATGGGTTAACCGTTTTTTCTGATCCTCTAGTCAGAATCATATTTTTCTTTTTTTTTTTGTAAGTTGAAGTAATTTTATGCCTTAACTGGCAAAATAGAAACTTAATTATTAACTGGAAATGTATAGCTAAATAATAGTTGCTACTTGCTAGTTTCGTCATCCATGAAAGTCATGACTTACAAATTAGCTTGCTAGGTCCGAAGTGAAAGTGAATTTACAAATTTAAGTTGAGAGATAATTATACAGTGTCCTTGATAGCCAATA
>FXXK01002937.1:0-26287 GCA_900184695.1 Betula pendula
GGTGGATTTGCTATGATTTCTTCGGCCATCTTTGCAAAAAAATAGATCATAACAGAAACTGAAACAAAAGTTAGATTTTTTTTTTTTTAGATAAAAATAAATAAACTAAAAGGAAAAACTTTTAAAAACACAATTTAACACAATCCCCGGCAACGGCGCCAAAAACTTGTTGTACAATTATCCACCTAAATAAATAGGCGAATAAATGCACGTTTTACTCGCAAGTGCACAAGATCAAAACGATAGTATAGACGGCAAATACGAGATCATTCCCACGAGGATTGGTAAAATATGTTTAAAAAGCAATTCCTAAAAAGATATTGTTGAATGGAACGAAATAAATAATTGAATTGAAATAATAAGAATAAAGGGCTAGGGCTTCGATATCCACCGCTAATCATACTCAAATAAGGTAAACAATATGCACAATGCTACATTCATGTCAAGATACTCAATGTTTGCCAGCCTAAGGGCATGGGTGTATACTCCAAAAGCTATTGATCTCCCTAAACAACGAGATTAGGCATGGGTGTATACTCTAAATCTTTTCTTTCTTGANATCGACAAACACACTAAGACTTAGAACATGGTGTATATTCCGGTCTTTCATGTTGATTACCCCAAGAACCCGCAATTGGTTCTTTTGTTACTCTACTAGGCCCAGGACTCGGTCATCCAAATTGACCAAGATAACAATCTACACATGTTATATGCATAAGATGATCAAACCCATACATAACCCATATGAAAAACGAACAAAAACCCGAGATAAATCAATTAAGCATCAAAACATGAATTGTAGCAAGACAAATTGAAACCTTAAAGAGACATGATTAGGGCTTCAATCGAGCCCTAACTAAAGTATTAGCTACACATAATTTGGATGAAAATCATCCACATAAGAAATAACAAAGAAAAACTAAAAAGAAAGAAAGAACTAAGAAAAACCCTTCTTTGAAGCCTTTGATTCTTCTCCTCAAGCTTGTGTATTTGTTTTGGAGGACTTAGGGGAGTATTTATAGAGTTTAGGAATAACCCTAGTCAATTTCGTGCACCCTAGGAAGTCCAAAATCGAGTTGGAGTAGGTTTAGGATCTTTCCAAATCGGGTTCTGCCGACTTTACTGTTCAGCGCGCAAGATGGCTCGAGCTAAGTGATGGCTCTAGCCAAATGCAGATATGGCTCTAGCCAAGTGATGGCTCTAGCCAAATGCAGATATGGCTCTAGCCAAGTGATGGCTCTAGCCAAATGCAGATATGGCTCTAGCCAAATTCTTCAGCTTTTCTCCAACATCTCTTCTAAGCCCGAAACTTGATGGAATTGAGTGCTTTTCTTCCAAAACCAAAATAAGGGAAAAACACAAAAACAACACAAAACATCATATTATAATGAAACTAAGAGATTAACATATGTGAATTAAGGGCTTGAATGTGTAACATTCAGCACTTATCAAAACTAAAAGGGTGCAAATTCGTAGACTTGTAAAGAATAATCAATAAGATAATATTCCAATTAATGTGTAGACTTGTAGGAATTTAATGGAGATGCCTAGTTCAATGCACATGTCTTCAAAACGTTCTTTAAAATAACGAATAAAAAATCCACTACCCCTTGGTTTTTTGCTGGAGACAATTAAGTATTAAATAAAGCTTATGTAAAAAATTAGTAGGAGGTGCCTTACGATTTTTGGAGTTCCTTGGATTTTGGAGATAGCCCTCGGATTTTGGAGAAGCCTTCGAAATTTTGGAGAAGACCTCGAAATTTGGAGAAGCCCTCGAAATTTTGAGAAAGCCCTCGGATTTTGGAGAAGCCTTCGAAATTTTGGAACAGCCCTCAAAATTTGGAGAAGCCCTCAGATTTTGGAGAAGCTCTCGAAATCTTAAAGAAACCCTCGGAATTTGGAGAATCCCTCGAAATTTTGGAGAAAAGCCCTCGAAATTTGAAGAAGCCTTCGAAATCTTGGAGAAGCCCTCAGAATTTAGAGAAGACCTTGGAATTCGGAGAAGCCCTCGGCCCTTGGAGAAAGCTCTCGAAATTTGGAGAAAAGCTCTTGGATTTTGGAGAAGCCCTCAGATTCTTAGAGTTGGCTTGGAAGGGAAAACTCAGAAGCACTGGAAGATTGCGAATTTTGAAGGCGGGTCTACTTGGGAACGAAGCCCCTACTTTCTTTTCAGATATGAACTTGGGATTTCATATTGTTGCTGTTTCTCTTTCTCTTTTTTCTACTTGGTTGTTTCTCTTCAATCCTTAAACTGTTGCTCTAGAAGATCTAGACAGATTGCTATGCTGAACACTAAAATTTGTTCTTTAAATCCAGCTAGAAGATCGATCATGGGTTGAAGACCATAGTGGCCCCCTTTTGCTAAGAACATAGTGGAGAATGGAAGGAAGGGATAGTGAGGGAGGGTCAGAGGAGAACACCATCGATGAAGACCTTGGCGGAGCTGAAAGGGAGCCTCCAGAGATGGTTGATGGCGAAATTGGAGGGGATCTCGTCAGAGACACAGTTGGAGCGGAGGCTCAAAGCTCGTGTCTCGCTGGAGACGCCAGACGAGTCACATGGGTTGGAGGTGGAGGATACAATGTTGTCGGGTGCTCAATTGGAGTCCCGACTCCAAGCTCACACTCGCAAATCTACGACCATCTTCAGAGATTTGCTACTCTGGCGTGAGGTAGTGGTATTGTATTGTGTCAGATCTGTGGTTGCCGTGAGAGGGAGTGCCAGAGAGGGGACAAGGATCACATAAGTGGAAGGGAGCTTTAGGTGCTATGGCCAAGGGGGAGCAAGAATCGCATGGCGCACGGATGAGGATAAGCTGCTTTCCGGTGAGGGTGGGCTGGTCCGGCGGGGGTGGGTTGGCTCGGCAGGGATGGGTTGGCCCCGTGGGGGTGGGCTGGTCCGGAGGGAGTAACTGGTGGAGGTGTCGATGGTGCTGGGTCATGGTTGATTGGCAAAGGCGCGACTGGGATGGAGGAACGTTGCTGGTCCAGCGTGGGTGGGCTACTGGTCTAGCATGGGTGTGTTGCTGGTCCGGTGGTAGTGGGCTACTCTGAGTTGATTCTTCCACTCAATCGCAGAAGTCAAATGTAGTAAAATACCACAAGCCCATAATCAAAAACCACAACAATTGAGTAATTTTTGGACCAAATAACCGATAATCAAAGCTCCTTCTTCTTCAAGTTGACTCTTTCGAATGGTGGTTCACAGTGCCGATTTTGGCCAAACCCAAAAGTGATTTTCCGACGACAAGCCTTGCTATGAAAAGGCTTAGATCTGTGCTGATTTCTATGGGAGAGTGTAGATCTATTCTGGGAGGGTGCAATCTGCCATTGTTGAAGTAGGACATTGATAAACGAGGAAATTGGCATCCCTGGGGTGGCAGTGGCGTGGTGTCGATTGCTGGAAGGAGCTCCGCCAGCAATTGAAATGGAGAGGATCCTTGTCCCATGGATCCCTGAAAAATGGAGTACACACAGAAAATATGATTCTTTTTTTTTTTTTAGCTAGGTATATAATTTTATATTTATATCTTTATTTTTAGAAGTTTTTACATTTTTCGTTTAAAAAGCAAAGGTAAATACCACTAAGATAATTAAATGTTGCTTGTTGAAGGGATTGAAAATCTTTTTAGAGCATTTTCATATAATTTCCTACATTTACTCCCTATTTTAAGGATATAAGCATTTTCCCTAATTTAACTATTTATTTTTTCTAATCACCTACATCCGGGTCCCTAAACTAGAGATATATTTTACTTTTAATTTAAATATAATATTTTAAGAAAATGGGAAGAGGAAGAAAATTGGGAAAAGCAAAGAGTTTGAGAAAAAAATTAATATTTTCTTAGTTTAAAAAGTAGTAGGGAGTGAAAGGGCTCCCTGCTACCTAAGTTCACGCATATCTTGGGTTTCTGCTTTGAAACTTCTGGGTGGTTCTTTGGTGTTGCCAATTTAAAGTCTAGTAGTAGATATTTCTAAGAAGGGGTAAAGTAAACAATTTATTATTATTATTATTATTATTATTATTTTCAGTTAATCGGTGGCATTTGATCTGAAAATTACATCTAATAAAATTAAAGGAACATATGTATTTCTCCTCTTTTCTCTATTACGATCACTGTAAAAAAGAAAACGAATAAAAGAATGATAACCCGACATTCCAAATTCGAAATTTATTCACTGCATGTTTATTACAACTTGAGGTCTAAATTTGAAATTTCACAATGTAATGTCAAATCCTAATGTGTAGTCTTTGAAGGGCATGCTCTAAATTAAGGGTTTAAAATCAAGACTGGAGCAACAAGTGATGATTTTGACAAGATTGTCATGATCACAAAGTACATACATTTCTTAACTCTCTACTTTGAAACTTCTAAGTGGTCCTTGACATCAAATCTTAAAACCTTGAGTCCTTGACAGCAATATTGGTTGTCCCATCTATAATACCCTAGCTTGTCATCATCAGCAAATTAACTTATCCTTGGTTTAGTGGTTCTACTTACTTACTTGGCTACTGTTGGATAAAATAAAAGAGAAGGCAGAAAAATGAAATGCTCCTAAGGAGCGTTGCATTGTCGCTTTCTTTAAGAAATTATTTGTCCCAACAAAAAAAGGTTATGCAAATAGGGTACAAGCGAATATCTCTTGAGGATATAATGAAGCCCATCATTGCAGCACAAAAATGTGGTTGATTATAACAAACTTAACACACATCAGGGTTGCCACATTTTCTTCTTTCCCTTGTCCTTCTTGTCAGTTTTAACTTTTTCTTTCCCCTTCTCCATCCCTCTATTTCCTTCAAAGCCTGGTGGAGGCTTGTCAGCATCTACCTCTTGTCTTTTGTGAATGTCAAAATCAGGAGGGGCAACTCTAAAGGTGATACCACTAGCACGTGGAGGACCCCAAGCACAGACTGGTCCACCTCCTGGAATTAGGGGTGGTCCAGTAGGGTTTCTAGTAAGATCAAATACAAACTTTCCTTTGTTGTTAGGGTCCCTAATACTTCCAGCCCATGGCCTCAACTGACCATCCCTCCTCAACCTTGTGGCCAACCCCAGAGATTTGTTCTTATTGGTTATTGCATGAATCACACGGGTTGGGGCTGCAGCTTGCCTAGATGTTATCCTCCTTGGTTGAGCGGGTTGGGTTGTCTTGGTTGAACCAACTTGAGTTGGCTGAGCAGATCCAGCAGCAGCACTTGGATGTTGAGCAGCTTGAGTACCTTGACTTGTCAATCCTGATTGAGTAGTTTCTTGACTACTACCTTCTCTCCTTAAACGTGACTGCTGGCTTCTTGTAGTTCCTCTTCCTCTTATAGCTCTTCCTCTACCACTAGTTGGGCTGGTAGTGCTTGGTGTTCTGCTTCCTTCTCTTCCCCTTTTCCTTCTTGTGCTTGATGTTGCAGCCAATTGGGGTTTCAACTATATAGGGGTAAAAAACACACACAACAAACATGTAAGACAAGTAATAAGCATCACATTAAACTATAATATTACAACCAATAACGTATCATATCCAAATTTCAATCAGTGTCTGCATTGTCTTTGTAAAATGATCTAACACGTTGCCTTCTTTCTTATCTCTTTGCTTTGCAAGACATGATCTTTTGTTGTGACCATATTTCATACAATGGCCACACTTGTTTTGATTACCCCCCCTTCTCATTGTATTAGGATTCTTTAGTTCTTCAATTCCTCTTTGCCTTACCTTCTTTGGTCTACTAGGTGCCGCCCTCAACTTAGGTGGTTCAATCCTCGGTTGATTGCTTCTTGGGCTCTGTTCTTCACTTGACACGGGGTATATGATGGGTTGTTATGCCCTTAAATATGTCTCCTTGCTGTAATAGTCGCTCATAAAATCAACAAGGTTGTGACTATCGTATAAAATTGATGATATGGCATGAGCACATGGGATACCAATGACATCCCATTTTCTGCATCCACAACTTTGGGACTCAACATCTACAGCATAACGTTTCCCTTTGCCCTCAACCTCGAAAATACCCTCACCAGCATATGTGCACCAACAATGGCTTGCTTCATCCTCTTCTTTTTCCAACTTGGCCAGAATTTTTTGCCCTAAATTGCCATCCATTACTGTGATCAACTCCCACTTCTTCACATACCTTCGCATCAACTTGTTCCTAATCTCCTCTAGCATGCTAAGTATTGTCCGGTCCCGATACTTTTTTATCCAAGAGTTGAAGCTTTCACAGGTGTTGTTGTGTAGGATGTCTGATTTTGTATACGTATTGAACCATCTCCTACACCAAGTGCGTGGGTCGACCTTTGAAAGCCAAGTATGTGCATCCACACTAATCTTTCTTATCTCATCCATTACATTGTAGAACTCGACCTGAGTGTAAGATGATGCAGCTCGCCAGAGTAGATCCTTTAGTAGCACCCCTCGGTGACCTTCATTTTGAAATTTGCGTATAAGTGTCTAACACATGTACGACTCTCAGACGTAGGACACACTTGCTTCAGGTTAGGTATTAATCCCCGCACAATAGTTGTAAACATCACTTAGTAAAACACAAAAGTAATATTAAGGGAAAATCAACTAAGTATGTCACTTACCTTCTGGCGATCAGAAATAAATGTCCAACCATGTGGACCACATGGGGCAAGGTGTGCAACTAGTGCCTCGAGAAACCAGGTCTAGCTTTCCCTCGTCTCTGCCTCTATTACAGCCATCGCGATTGGATACATATTATTGTTGGCATCCCTCCCAACCGCAGCCATTAGTTGCCCCCTATAAGTTCCTTTCAAAAAACATGTGTCTACACCAATGACAGGTCTGCAACCTTGCTTAAACCCATTCTTCATGGCTACCAAGGATATGAACAGCCTTTGAAACCGACAAGGTACCTCTGGCATTGGTCTTTCCACCATCAAAATAACACAACTTCCAACATTGATGTTTCTAACAGTGGAACAGTAATCCCATAGACGATGATACTGCTCACTTAGTTTCCCATAAATCCTCTCTCGTGCCAGTTTTCTTGACCTGTACAAAGAGCTTTTATTTCCACTTTGATTTCACTTTCTATTTTAAGACTTCTATGGGAATGTTTGGCTATTCCCTAAATTCATCCATGCACCAATCAGCAATCCAGGTTGAAGTGATTAAGTGGTTTTTGTATCTCCTAGTGCAAGTATGTTTTGGCCTCATTGATACTAGAATGAAGGTAAGTTCATCCTTCAACTGCCTACCATAAACCCTATACTTGCACCTGCTATCTTTGCATACTATTACAATCCGTTTCATTTCATTCTTCTTGAATGTCAAATCCTTCCCTTTATGATATTGGCTTGCTTAACAGCTTTTCTAAACTCAGCAGCATCATGGAATGTATTCCCTACAATCAACTGAGGGCTTCTCATGTCTGCTACATTGAACTGAACCAAATTTGTCACATTAGCTTGGGTTGAGGTCCTATCATCTTCTCCATCAGTAGGATTAGGGGACCTAAGCACATCACTTCCTGAATTTTCAGGAGTGCCTTCATCATAATTAGCATCATCATCATCTTCATTATCCTCATTAGCTTGCTCTCCAATTTCTGCATTTACCCCCAACTCTTCATTATCTCCATCAGCAGCTTCTTCATTATCCCCATCACCAGCTTCTTCATTATCCCAATCACCATCTTCTTCATTATCCCCAACAGCTTCACTTTCATCAACTTGCTCTCCTTCTTCTACATCCACAGACTCAGCCCCACCCTCCTAGTCTGATTCAAGACCATCCGTGTCATCACTCAAAACACTATCCCAAAAATCATCTTTCCTATAAACAACAGTACTCCCACATTCTGCATCCTCTTTTACAGCTTCATCATCTACATCTACCACAGAATATTCCACTATATACAACTCAATAAGTCCATTCCCTATATGGTGTGAAACCATTGCAAGAACATCATAGTCAGAGGACAAAAGTCTTAACCCTTGGTCTAAAGACAAGTGTGGTAGCTTGTAATAAATAAGGTCACCATAATTATACCCAAAGTTAGCATATATGTCCTCTATGTCCAAAAAAGACACTCTATCTCCATCAACCGGGTCAGGATAGTTACTAACACTGCTACTAACATAAGTACACCTACCTTGCCTATTAAAGGTGCCCCCATAGTGCAATTCATACATCAATGCATCTGGACCCGACATGTGTCCTACCACATTAATAACAACCAGTTAGCATTTATTCTATATAATTTAGGGTTGAATTTTTAATAGTCAAGAGCCACTGATTGAAGAAAGACAGTAAGACCCTCATATAATATCATACAACAATAGCCACTTAATCAAAACAAAAAGTAGTCAATAGCCATTGGACAGACAAAATGTCAATACAACCCTTTATCATTTACCTCACAACAGACACAAACCAAACAAGGGCCCTACTGTAATACTAAACTAAAGGCACTTTATCCCACTTTATCCTAAACTATACTACTAAACTAAAGGCACCGAAACATTCCAAATTGGCCATCATGTGATTGTCGTATAAAATGCATAGGAAACAGAGTTGGGACCACAATGCACCCAACCAAACAAGCATTAACAAATTGACAAAAAAAATTGTTCAACTAAACATATAATAAACAGGACCCATGATAAGCACATGCTCCAACCTTTCATCTTTATCAAAAACACTCAAAACAAATCAATTCATGCACAGAATGAATAGCAATACAAAACTCAAATATGTACATACTTTCATCAAAATTTCAAGCAAAACATCGATAAAATCCAAAGCCCTAATACTAATTTGACAAATTAACAACAGTTGTAAACATCATTATGGATGGACTAAAAACCTTAACATTACAATTTCTGCTTAACCAAACACTTACTTAGTGTAAAACAGTCACGAACACACTCTTCGGCGACAAATTAACCTCACCCAGTGCAAATCGTAACAGGGAAGTTTAATGTTTAGTGCTTAGTGGGTTCGTCGACTGAAATGGGTGTGAAGTGTAGTGGGTAGTAGGGAGAGAGAAGAGTGTTGTTGGTTGGACTTTTGTTGATTAAGTATGNGGATGGACTAAAAACCTTAACATTACAATTTCTGCTTAACCAAACACTTACTTAGTGTAAAACAGTCACGAACACACTCTTCGGCGACAAATTAACCTCACCCAGTGCAAATCGTAACAGGGAAGTTTAATGTTTAGTGCTTAGTGGGTTCGTCGACTGAAATGGGTGTGAAGTGTAGTGGGTAGTAGGGAGAGAGAAGAGTGTTGTTGGTTGGACTTTTGTTGATTAAGTATGGTCCAAAGGATGGTAATCGGGGGTGTTAGAACGAGGGGTAAAATGGGTAGAAAACACTTAGGAAATCATGTGATGGGTACATGAGGTCGAGTCCGTTAGGTCTTGATGGAGGAAACAGACGGAAAGGGGTCTTATGATAGAAATTGAAAGTTTGAAGGGTGAAAATGAGAGAAGTCAAAGATTGGGGGGGTTCTTCTAATCGCGTAGAAGTTCAGGGGGCCTCTGTGGAATAGTAGGTTATTCCTACACCTATTTTGCCCTTTGTGTTTCACTTGTACGCATCAACCCATACCTTCCAAGAAACACCTCTCTCCACCACTCAAAAAACCATTATTTTATAACAAAAAGTGTTACTAGTATTTTTACACTCCAAACTTCACTACAACAAAGACACACGTCACTTTTTTTTTTTTTTACAATTGCATATTTCTCGAGAGAGATCAGGATGGGCAAATTTATTACCTTCTATGATGTGTTGTCTGAAAGATTTTAGACGATAATGGTAATGGGCTTACATAGTGACTAGAATAGAGAAGTTATGGATTATTTCTCTGCACCTAAAAGCCTATTAAAAATCAATCGAGTTATTTATTGTTCTTTTGAAAGGATTTATTTCCTAGTCTAAGACTGACATAGTTAAGCTATATCAACTCATGTGTTTGATAGTATTGGACAGCTTATTTAGCTGCAATATCGAGGTAAGGAAAATTTTTAACCCTTTTAATTGTAATTCCATTTCATGATTTAATGTAAATGTTCTTTATTACCTTATGCAAAATATTTATTTTATGTTATTCTTATATTTATTTGAAATGATGACACATGCTTGAAATGCTTTTATAAAGATACTTAAATTTCTAAATTTACTCTGGTTACTCAAATTGGTATGGGTACAACGTTTGACTTTCATAGACATTTTTTTTTAATTGAAAGATGATTGTTTTAACGAAATTCTATTTATGGGAAGTTCTAAATAAAGAAAATTCTATTAAAGTGAAAACTCCCACACATTGTCATAAACGGTTTCATGAGAAGTAAAAGAATGAGAAATAATTTGTTATGACAAGGACACGTGTGTGGAGAAGATAATTTTTGCCCCAAAGATGTTTACAAATGTATGAGCTCGGTATCGTTGTTTAAGATGGAAGCGCAACTGCTGAAGGATGTTGAGAAGGCGGTAATCCATTGATATGTCATGTTAACTACACTTTGATTAATTAGCTGATTTGTAGGTCTGCGGCCACAGTCGCTGCTATGGTCACAAGAACCGCGCAACCTTAGTACATATGGCGTAATAGTGTACATGAGTCCTATTATAAGAATAAATGTGGTAACCTATGAATGTGTATATTTTACAAGGAATATGAATATGCTTTATGATTGCTCTATTGAAAATTGATTATTTATAGAATAAGAGGTTATTCGTATAGATAATATGATATGCATTAAATATGCTTTGTAGTGATTTCAAGAGAAAGATATTTTAACGATATTTATTTTAAAGAAAATGAAATTAACTCAACATTTTATGGTTGAGGATTTTTCTTACTAAGCATTGCGCTCACGTTACTATATTTTGTTTTTAGGTTATGAGCAAAACTGTCTAGGAGGTCAGAATGGTGGGGGAGGGGGGCGGGGCGGGGGGGACTATCTAGGACTTCATGCATTTGTTTTTATTAATTTATTCGCAATAAGTGCTTTGGTATAGTTTCCACGACTATGGGTTTTTCAATAAGGAACATTATATCAGTTTGACACATATCGTTTCCGCATTAAGGGATTCACATTTTTATATGACCATATTAATTTATATTTAATATTGCATTTATCATCTCATTTAGTTATCGCTTTGGTAGACCTTATTAATTTTTGCACATCTGCGATGGTAAGTTGACAAACCCTACCTTTCGTGGGTTGGGGGTGTTACACAAGATCAATGAACAAAATAATACATCCTAGCATATGAAATATCTTACAAAGCTTTGTATAGATCTTATTCGCTGGAATACAATGGGTGTGTTTGTTAAATAGTTAGAGAGGTTTTTGTTTTGGAATCATAATAAGAAGTGATTGATGTAATATAAAGTAGAAAGAATGTTGTAAATTTTTTGTTTGAAAAAGTGAAAAAATTTAAATTTTGTTTTTAGTAAGTTTTTTTATTTGAATATTAATAAAAAGTAAATAATGTGATATAAAAAGTAAAATAAATTGTTAAAAAGTGATTGGTGGAATATTAAAAGTGGTGTTGATTGTGAGGGAGAAAAAAAAAAAGGGAGGGGGAAGTGTTTAGCAAACATGCCCAATGTCGTTTCCTGCCACCGCTCTAAAAATTAGTTTGTTAGACACAATGTCAAAGTTCATAAGAGACTTGAGTTTGTGTTAACTAATTTTAAGTGGAATGACAACCCATAGTCCACTATTATTTCATCATTCCATTAACACCCAATTTTTTTTAATTTTTTTTTTTCTAAGCTCCAACTTTTTATTTTATTGAATGCTTATGTTTAGAGAATCTCATAAACAACTATTTAAAAGGCAAGTAAAAGTACCATTGAAAAGTAATGACTTGTCATGATACCAATCCTCGGTTTTCTAGACCTCAAAAATTCAGTTGAGAGAAAAATGTTCAGTGGCCCTAAACTAATGGAGCCAAAGGTAATACGAAAATCCTCTTTCTCTTTCCCTTGTTTGAATTAGAGGGAAAAAAAAGGGTAATATGCGAGCTTTTTATAAAAAAAAAAAAAAAATTCTGATTTTTCATGAACTATCTTTTATAATTTCATTTAAATTACCATAAAATCAAGCTGGGTTTTAGAAGTTTTTGTTTTTCTCAAATTGATATTGAAAAAGTCTCTTGAATAATGTTTGGTAAATCTTGCAAATTAAACTTCTCCATGCATGCAGTTAATCAGTGATATTTTGAGCAATTTTTAACTAAACTCTAGTAGTAGATATTTCTAAGAGCTAGGGGATATAAAGTAAACAGTTTTTCAGTTAATCGGTGGCATTTGATATGAAATTATATAAATAAAATTAAAGGTACGTACATATTTATTTATCCTCTTTTCCCTATTAAGATCACACCGTAAAAAGAAATTAAAAAGACAATGAATAAATGAATGATACCTCAACACTCTAAATTCGAAATTTATTCACTGTTTATTACAACTTGAGGTCTAAATTCGAAATTTCACAATGTAATGTCAAATCTTGATGTTTAGTCTTTGAAGTGCATGCATTTAGCAAATTGTTGTGAGAATATGAAGACTGTCAAAATGTAATGTCAAATCCTACTGTAGCTCTAAATTAAGGGTCTAAAATCAAGACTGGATCAACAAGTTATGATTTCAACAAGATTGTTAGGACCACAAAGGTCATGCATTTTTTAGTTCTCTCTACTTTAATTTGAAACTTCTAAGTGATCCTTGACAGCAAATCTTAAAACCTTGAGTCCTTGACAATAATGGTCATCCCATCTATATATATATATATATATAATACCCTTGTCATTATCACCAAATTAACTTATTCTTGGTTTTGTGGTTCTACTTGCTTACCTGACTATTACTTTTCTAGTTCTTCACCTCAAACGTTGGTTAGTCCAAAGAAAATGTTCCCTTGGCTCTAAATTATTGGCAAATGGTATATGGAAACAAAAGTTTCTTTTTTTTTTTTTTTTACTTTTATGAGCATGACAACAACTATATACTTGAGGGAAATGTTATTTTACATTATATTAGTATTCTCAGATCCCAACATATTATGTTGATGTAGCACATTTATTACACCCTTAATCAATCGTAATTAAAAAGAAAAAGAAAAAGTGGATTGTGCATAGCACGACGGCTGATCATATGCTAGGAAAATATTGAGTGAATGCAAAATACTATTTCTCTATATTTAAAGAGCAAAGTTCAAATATTCATGCCCAAAAAAAAAAGAAGGAAAAAGTTCAAAAATTCGCAACCTAACTAACTACACTTTCATAGATTGTTTTTTTTTAAAAAAATCTTTTTATTTTTTATTAATTTTTTAATATTTTATACGCTACGTAGTAAATTACTTGGCTTAAGAATGCCATGCCCCATGCCCCATGGTGTAGAAATAGGCATGATCGATGGAGATATTCCATGTGCAACCATGTGTTGGGTTTTTGCTTTGAAACTTCTGGGCACGTGGTCCTTTATGTTGCCAATTTGAAGACCTTTGTATACCATGTCAAAACTTCCAACATCATGCAAATTGTTTTTATAGAAATTGTCAGTCACTCAAGTTTTTGCTACGAAAGTCCTCTATGTACGTTGCACTAAGTAAAGTAGATATTTATATAAAGGGAAATATATAAAAAAGCTGTTTATACTGTCAGTTGAATTTAAAAAAGCCATCTGAATTGATAATTGGGATGTCGACTTCTTAAACTGCAAAAATGTGATAAAAAAAATTAATTTTCAAAATTTTTTCTTAAAATATTCTTAGTTTCTTAATAAAAAATAATAAACTTAACTTTTTTTTTATTAAAAAGGAAATTCGGGTGGGGTGGATCGGCTATCCCAATTTTTTTTTAATAAATAATAAATAAATAAAAAGAGTTAAGTTTATTATTTTTTATTAAGAAACTAAGGATGTTTTAGGAAAAAAATTTGAATTGTTTTTTTTTTAATCACATTTTGACAGTTTGAAGGGTCGACATCTACCACTTGTTAGTTCAAAAGGCTTTTTTAAATTCGATTGGCAGGATAAGGGGCTTTTTTATATTTTCCCCTTATATAAAATATAAAACAAAACAACTTAAACATTTTTATTGTTGTGTTGGGTTCACAATGAATTCTATGGATCCTCATGATAATGATAGAAATCTTTGAAGATTAGATTGTCCAAAATCAAAAGATTTAAATAATTTAATTATTATAAATTAAAAGATTTAATTACCTTAATTTACAGGCAGGGGCAGAGGGAGGGGTCGAGAGGGTCAAATGCCCCCCTCCCCCTCACCTCCCAAAAATCCACTTATCCTAAGAAGAATTTTTCCTAATTTCCTGGTTGCCCATCCTCATTCACTCATCAAGGGGCAAATATTTTCCAAAAAGACTTGGATTCATGACTCACGTGACGCTGAAGTTCGGACACTGTTTCAGCCTTGCAGGTATTTTCATAATAAGGTCAGAATGGGTTGAAGCAGATGAAGGTTGAAGACGACGTGATAGGGTTTATTTTTGACAAAAAGGCACGGTTTAACTTTGTATTTTGGTTTACAAAACGATCGTTTAACTAGTTCAAAACGTCCCGTTTAAATAATTTTGCTGAACGTTCCCTGGCCTCTCCTCCTTAATATCGGTTAAAGAAAAAAAAAAAAAACCTAAGGCGCACCGTTCTTTAAAGTCATTGGACTCTTATCACTTTATGTCTGACTCTTTTTTTTTCTTAAGTGTCTGACTCTTTTTTGTTTTGTTATTGCTTTAATATCACTTTAAGTCTGAGTCCCGTTTATCATATTTTTTTGTGTTTATAACTTTAAGTTCATTTCCCTCGTTCAATTAGAGAAAAAAAAAAAATTCATATATGCATATATCAAGTCTGACTTACAAATACGACTATACCGAGGGTTTAATCTTTTATATATTGTTATACAAATGCAACTCTAAGAAGTAACAGTCGTTTTAATGATGTGAATTTCAAATTATTACTTTATATTCTGTGTTTGAGTTCAGATGACTCATTTGTTGCTTTTAACAAGAAAAAATTACTTTATCATTCGAATAATTTTTCATTAATTCAACTTATTACTTTTGACAACTAACTTGAAACATTTATTATTGACATGCGTTCTAGTGAAGAATTTGTAACACTCAAAGAGACTGGACAGTTTGTTGGGAAGATATTAGAGATGAAAAAGAGATATCATGTATCTATTGGTTTATTTATTGGTGATATTGTCAGAGATTTTGCTAGTTGCGACAGCTATTGTTAAAAGAGCATTTTCAGTAATGAATATTGTTAAAAATCGGTAACGTGGGCGATCAGTGAATGAATAATTATCTAGTTTCATACATTGAGAAGAATATATTCAAAACTATTAGCAATGAAAAATTACGCAGCTATTTTAAAGTATGAAAACTCCTCGAGGATAATTAAATAAATTAACGCTAGATATGACAAAATAAATTGTAAATGACATATATATGTTTGAAACAAGAATTAAATTTTGTCGAATTAATTTTTTATTTAGTTAGTTATACTTTTAAATATTTTTAATGAATTTCTGTTTTTTTTTTAATTATTTTTTTAAAAATAAATCTTGACCCCTCAGAACCAAAATTTTGGCTCCGCTACTATTTATGGGATTCGTTTGTATTCGAAATAATTCAAATTTTTGTAAAGCTCTATAAATAAAGCATTGTACTCAAGTTAAATAATCAAAGAAACACATAGCCTATTAGGCATGTAAGTCATTGACCGAATCACCTAAATTCTTTATGTCTTTAGTTTATTAGTTTTTATATAATATCAGAGCTATCATCGGCTGACGCCCGTTTGATCCTAAGGTCTGTGAAATTTTCTTTCTGTTCTACCACACCTCTAGTTTCTTTTTTCTTTTTTTATTAAAAAAAAAATCCCTTCCTCCTCACAGAGTTCAACATCAGCGTCCAAGCAACATCGTTATCCCGCCATTTTAACAGATCCAGACACCGGGCTCCAGGGTGTAGAAATAGGCATGGAATGATCGATGGAGATATTCAATCTCTGAAGGAAATACAGAAAGCTGTTGTGAGAATACTACCACTTCCGACACTGCCGTTGCACCAACTAGTGCTGATTTTTAGCTTTTCAATATACGAACTTCAACATAAAATATATATTGTTTACTTTTGAGTTCTTCCAAAATAATTCAGACTTTCGATCTTCCCACATATTCCAAGTAAAAAAAAAAAAAAAAATACTCAGCCTCTATTAGCCATGTGCTTTCCATAACTCACATTCAGTCCAAGGAAATAAAAAATACTCGGCCTCTATTAGCCATGTGGTTTCCATAACTCACATTATATTGAAATGATAGGACTAAGTCTGGGCTGATTGAACAGTAAATCAGCCCAAATTTTTTCCTTTGTATTTTAGTGGACCTCATCATTAAATTTCAGAATTTTTTTTTTTTTTTTAATCTCAGATAGCTTGGACTAATTTACTGTTCAATCAACCCAGGCTTACTCCTATCATTACTCTTCAGTAAATTGTCAGCTTCATACTATTATTCTGTAACTTAAATTATTATTAAAATCTAAACCATATGCTACTAGGCACCGACAACAGCTTGAGCAGTAATAATAGATTTCTTTGGATTTTTTGTTTTATACATAAAAAATTAAACTACTTTGTATTTTTCTATTCAAATAAACTTCACAATAATTTCCTTATCATGTTCTTGTATCATGTAAATTTTTTTATAATTAAAGAGTAATGCTACTTACACTCTCGTGCCACTTTTCCAAACCATGGCCATTTTCCCACACTCATATGTGGCTCTTAAAATCACCATTCAATTATAAAGATTCATCACAATTTTAATGGTAGTTTTAAAAGACACCTAAGGGTGTGAAAAAATGAGTGTGAAAAAATGAGAGTGTGTGTAGTATTATTCAAAATTAAAGGGAAAAGTCCACATACGTACCCCTCTCAAACTACCTCCCAGGCCAATTGACAATGTCCCCCCCAAACTTTTAATTGTGACAATGTTCTCTTCAAACTATCAAACAATAGTCAACGTCTTCCTAAGGCCAGCAAAAAGAAAAAAATGATTGTACAAATTTTTTAATAAGACAAAAATACCCTTATGAATTTGAAAAAATAAAAGAAAATACTAATTTTATTTTTATTTTTAAAACAACACTTTTTTAAAACGAAATCTTTATAATTTTTTTTTGAATTTGGCCAATTGGGTGGTAGTGTTTAAAAAAAGAAAAAAAAAAATTGGTTTTTTTAATTGTTTAGTTTTAGTTTTAGTTTTTTTTTTTTAAATTTTTTAAATTTTTTTCTGAAATTTTTTATTTTATTTTATTAAGGGTATTTTCATCCTTAGGAGGGACATTGACAATTATTTGATAGTTTGTTTGGGAGGAACATTGTCACAATTAAAAGTTTGGGGGAAACATTGTCAATTAAATGGTAATTTGAGAAGGGTATGTAGACTTTTCTCAAAATTAAATGTTAGAGGAAAGAGAGAGAAGAAAAAAAGCCAATCAAAAATTGTTTAAAATAAATATTAGAGGAAAGAGAGAGGCCACAAAAAGTATTTTATATTAAAATAATGATAAGGGAAGCAAAAGTGTTACCCTAGATATAGGGTAGCACTTTTAGTTCCTTTGGGTTTCCATTGGTTTAGGGACAATTACGAAAACCATTGTAGGTGGTTTTTTTAAGAATTTTCCCTACATCTAGGGAAGAGAATGAGATTTAGGGAAGCCATGCTTGTGCTCTACATCACATTCTCTTCCCTAAATGTAAAAAAAAAAAAAACCTGAAATAGACTCGCTTGATCCCTAAAGGAAAGAGAAGGTGATCTATGGAACACCAAGGGAACCACTTCTGCTTTCCTTAAAATATTTTAATTTGTTTTTTCTTTCTTCTAATATTTATTTGAAACAATATTTAAATAGCTTATATTTTTCTCTTTCTATTAACATTAATTTAATATAAAAAATATTTAAATAATATAGAGAAATGATAATGGAAACTATTATGTAGTTTATTTGAATAGGAAATTAAGCAAAAAGAGTTTGATGTCCTGCATCTAAGCAAAATCTAAAGCTCTTAAAAGATTTAAGATAGAGAATTATAATTTAAACTATTGTAATAATAACTTTCATATCAGTCCCTATATCTTGGACCTTATATAGCATTTCACCTCATGATTTAGTAATGACAATTTCAGTTAAATAGTGCGGGGAATGATACAAAATAATAATGAAGTTTAGAGCATTCTTATTTGGCTAAGAGAATTTATTCTTTTTTTTAGCTAAAAAATTATCTTTCCTTATTTAGTTACCAACTTTTTTGAAGAACTTATATCCAGTTTTTTATTTTAGCTATCAACTTTTACTATTTTATTTAAATATTCTTCTCAATTTTTTATTTATTTTTATTCTTTGTTTGAGATAAGAGAGAATGTTAGAGATTTTTTAATTTTTTTAATTTTTTATTTTGTATACATTTGATAAGTTAACTGTGAGCACTAAACAGCTCATCAAATTTTTTTTCAACTTACTGAGCCAAATGCAGCTCCTTTTAATCTCATTTCAGCATCCCAGGCTCCCAGCTAGCCAAAATAACAATTGAACTATTTTGATTAACGAAATAAGAATGCTCTAACATTTAATTAATTAGTGTTAGTTATGGAAGCCACATTACTAATTTACGTAATTTTTTCAGTTTTTTTTTTTGTAGGTTCTTATTAGCTTGGAACACCTCTCCCAGATTAAAGGACAGTATCACATGATTTTTCAGAGATAGGATTTCTTAAGTACTATAAATCCATATTACTACCATTGAGCATTTATAAAGTGAATTAAATGTTTATGGAAAAAAAAATTAAATAGGTCAGAGAAAGGGATTTGACTTATGTGTTCTAGTTTTTTTTAATGGTCTACATTTAATTTCATCCTCTCTTTCTTACACAAAACTTAAAATTAAATCTAAACCATAGAAAAAACTAAAATACATACGTTGTAAAATACTCTTCCAACTTTTCTTTGTAAAAGCAATAAATACTCTTGGCTATCTTGATGAAAAGCAAGATTTAAAAGATACAAAATGTAGAGTAGAAAATTTGTTTAATCAAATCACACCGATAGGCTATAACAAATATGTAGATCAGAGCCAATTTGCTTCGTCGTTTGCTTTAAACATTTGCAGCAAGGAGAACATCAGCAATCAACTTGTCCAAATTCTGATAAGAAGAACCACCAGGCTTGACAGCCTCTTCCGCCTTTGACTTCCACTCCATTGCCTTCCTCTTCATATCTTTACCCTTGTCACCTTCCATTAACTCCCTCACAAGCTTCTCAACATCATCTCTCTTAACGTCATTATCTATCTCCATCCCAATGCCCCATTCGGTGCAAGAATACCGGCAGTTTGTCTGTTGCTCCGCAAAGAAAGGCCAAGAGATCAGTGGCACTCCACCGCACACGGTTTCGAGCGTTGAATTCCACCCGTTATGCGTTAAAAACCCTCCGATCGACGGGTGCTTCAGGATTTCTTCTTGAGGACACCAACTTGCCAACATGCCTCTATCTTTCGTTTTCGTAACAAACCCAGGAGGAAGAATAGCTGAATCGCCTACAACAAGATCGGGCCTTATAATCCACAAGAAGGGTTTCTCACTGTTGCTTAATCCCCACGCAAACTCAATGAGTTGTTGGGGCGTCATGACAGTTATACTCCCAAAATTTACGTATACTACCGAGTTGGGTTCTTTTGAATTTAGCCACTCAACCGACCCGGGTGGTTCTTTCCATAGATTGGACCCTATTGATTTAAGTCTCTCATCTTTGATCTGATCAGCAAGCAACAGAAGTGGACCGATTGTGTATATGCGAGGAAGCAAGGTCGAGAGAGCATCCAAAACGTCTTGTTCAAATGGGTCAAACGTGTTCAAAATGATAGCTGAAGCTCTTGAAGATCTCTCCGATTCACGGATGAAGAAGTTGAGCATGATGTCGTTCTCATCCGTTGTTCTAATGAAACTCGGAAGATCCTTCAGACGGATGTTTTTCATCCCGGGTATCCAATCAATTGCGGTTTCTAAATACCCGTTTGTCAGATAGCTTTCATCTGCAAATGATATCAATTTCTTAGTATATACTACTTTTGGTCAGAAATACGAGGATAGAATATATAGTATCGGTACCTTTGAGTGGTATTAAACGTCGTTCAACAACATGGCGATAATGCATTAATCCCAAGAAGCCGCAGGAGCTTGGTGTCCAGAAAAGCACGTTTGGAATTCCTAATTCTTCAGCAGCTTCAAGAGTGAACGACATGCAACCATCAGAGATGATACACGTCACAGGCGGCGCGTTGGAAGAGGAAGTGTCGTTGAGTTTGGAGAGGAGGTTGCGAAGTGGGACTAGGCAATTCTTTGAGGTGGAATTGCAAAGAGCGGGGATGTCTTGGCTGACATCGGCGTCCGAAGGCGGGAGGCCATCGGGGATGGTTTCGAAGCGGAAGTCCGGCAAGCCGTCGAGGGAGTTGGGGCCTCTGGAGCTGAGTAAGCGTCTGTGGTTGTAATGGGTGTTGATAAAGGTTACGTGAAAGCCTTTGTGGTGGAGGAGTTTGGCTAGCTTTATCATTGGGGTTATGTGACCCTGAACTGGGTATGGAACGCAGACAACATGAGGTCTAATATCTTCCGAAATGGAACCCATCTCTCTCTGTCTCTCAGCGCAAAATATGACTTTTTGTTTTTTGGAGAAAGCTTGGTGTTTCCAGGCCTTTTATAGCCAAACTGTCGAAAGAACATTACTAAGCGTTTACTTTATTTTATTTTATTTTATTTTTTCCCTTAAAAAAATAATTTTAGTCTCTTCAATAATACGTAAGATTGCCAACCAGTCAATTGAGTAATTCATGTTCAAGATGAAAGAAAAGATAATGGGGAATATATTAAAGAAATGCGGCATAATAAAAATAGAGATGAGAGTTTTACGTAGTTCGATCTCTATAACCTATGTCCATAGAATAAAACTCAAAAGACTATATTATACTCTTATTCAATTAATTGATGTTACAATATAAAAAACTCCTATTTATAAAAAAATTGTAATAAATAAGTATGGTAATTAAATCAGTGTGATTTGATTACCTTTAAATCTGATTATAATCAAATCAATCAAATATTTTAAATTAATACAATCAAATCTCATAATATAGGGCAATCCAATATACTCTAACACAAAACCCAAAAAGTCTTGAAGAGATAATTCATATTCATGTGTTGAATCAGGGTCGGCTTAAAACATGAATTTAAGATTATATATATGTACATGTTAATCAGAATTTGATCCATTTAAGTAAGCGAGTTAAACTCTTTAACCTTTAACCTACTAATTTCGTATTAAATTTATAAATAATATAAAAAATTATTAATTTTAAATACTACGTGTCAGATTCAAATGATATCAAGATATAAGTCAAACTTAACACAATCGATTTAATTAAAAAATTCACTTCACTCTACCCCAGCCCATTAACGTTGTATTAAATTTGTATTGAAAAAATTACGAGTCATACTGGAAAAGCTCAAGCCGCGAGACGTACGGCATTGAAGAAAACAAAAAAGAGGCCATACTACATGTGCAACGGGCTAACAGCGAATCAGCGATATTGCTTGCCCAAGATCCTCGCCCAAGGATGCGAATAAAATGACGAAATAATAATTACAACTGGCTCAATAGACATTGAAAAAAGATCAATAACGTGTTACTGACGTGTACTTTAATTTTGACCACGTGTTAGAGCATGGGGACGTTTGTTTAAATATTCGGCATTGAAATGCATCTGTTTACTTAATTTATGTTTTTCACAACATCAACTGTGGGAAGTTTATTTGGACTTAATTTATGATGAAACTTCATTAGAAGGGACGATTTGATGAAAAAGTAATGTTGCTAGAAGGAAATTAGTTTTGACGCAGGATTGTTTGATGATAAGAACTTGATCAACTAGCATAAGAGTTTGTTTGGGTTTGTAATTTTAAAAAATACGATTTAAAAATAGCGATTTTAAAAATGTACGACTCGAAAACATAATTTTTAAAAATATATTAGCATTTAAAATTATGCATTTTCAAAAAGACACCTCTTAAGTGCGATTTAAAAACGCAGATTTTATATGAATCGCAATTTTTTTAAAACGTAATCTCAAACAATTTATTTTTTGCGATTTCGTTTAAAATCGTACTTTTTGTCTACGAAATCGCCATCTCAAACGCACTTTAAAGATTAGAATGGAGTTCCATTTTTTTTTTTTTAATGAATGAATTTCTACTAACACCAAATAAATTAAAGAATTACAAGACACTCAAACAGAATCCTGCCATATCACCAATGCCAACAAAGCACCTTACAACAATCAGCAAACTAATTAAACCCCCAACAAACTAACAACCCTCCCTTGTAGTCTTTTTTTTTCCATTGATTAGACAAAAAAAAAAAACAAAGGTAACAACCCACCTAACAACAAAAAAGAGCTACAATTCTAGCTCTGAATAATCCTAATTATTGCAGATGTACTTTTTTATTTTCTTCTTTTTCTTCTTGGTCCGCGACCAAGCTTTCTAGGAGTATTAATCTTTGGGCACATTTAGTTGTCAAATGGGCCGCTTTCCACAACTGTTATGGAAGCATTCTCACATTTCTTCTTTTTCTCTCTGCTGTAAGAATCAAGAGTGGACATGATTTACCTTGATCCCCTCCCTTTTTCCCACTTTTGCTTATTAAAAAAAAAAAAACAACAAATGCAGTAGCCTCTATACAATTTAGTTATTCCAAACAATCAACCTATACAAGTTACAGACTATACCAGTACACCTATACAGTTCAAAAAGAAACACAATACAGAGAATTACAACTTATTTGTACTTGGCTTTCCCCTTCTGCCATCAGCAATTATAGACTTGCAACACATTTCTATCCCCTTTACCTTGTAAATGCTCAGAAAAAAAAAAAAAAAAAAAAGCTCCCAACAAATCTTCTTTAACATTTTTTCCTCTGAGATTAGAAAATTTCCAAATTTGACATCATTTCTCAGTCTCCACAGGTTGTAAACCACCGAGACCCATGCCAGTCTACATATTACTGCTTTTAGGCTCTTTCACTCCGTTGCTTATAATTTCGTCCTACTCAATAGGAATATTATCTTGATTACATTTCTTCATGACAACTTTCCAAATTCTCTTACTATAGGCACAACCGAAAAACAAATGATCCCGGCATTCAATTAATACAACCTCTAGAAAACATACATTTAACTTCCCCTTTTGCTCCTCATTTCAGTATTCTATCTCTAGTAAAAAGGCTATCCTTTATAGCCAACGAAAGACTAAATGAAGGCTGTGATCATGGTCAAATTATCTCGGTCCCCCAACTTTATCAAATGAAGGCTGCTCTGAATTTTAACCAAAGCATCAAATTTTGCAGGCAAGCAATTCCTAATCTTACCACAAATAAAACTTGATAGCTAGCTTAGCATCAAGTTTACTTCTAGCATCATATATAAGCCTATAACCATATAGATCATAGAGAATACCATCCGGTTGCCATAAATCCACCAAAGGAAAATTTTGCTACCATCACCAACCATAAACTTCAAGAAAGTCTTAGCAGTTTCTCTAAGTTTATGTATTTTTCTCCAACTTCAAGTAGCATATTGAGGGATTTAAGCAACCAAAAACATTTTCCTTTAATTAGGTTCATTTCAACCCACAAAGAACTTGCTTCCACAAATAGACTGCAAATATGCTTAAGAATGGCAGCTTTATTCCAATTCCCATGCATATTGTTAAGATCAAGGGAAAAATACATTCACCCCCCCTCCCCCCTCGGTGAAATTTGACTGCTTTTTCAATCTTACCTCCAATGTTTGGCAATGTACCACTACAAAGTTTCTAAATTTTGTAATGTAGTCTATCTGTTAGACAATTCCGTCAAAGAATATAGAATTTTCCAAAAAAATTATTAGCACGCACAGCATCTTCCATTAGAAAAAACAGAATTGTCTAGTGCATGTGTGTGTAGTTAATGCACATCTAACGGTTGAGGTGTGAGATGGAGATCTAACGGTGGATGTGGGTTATAGGTAATAGTGTTGAAGGCATGCATGAGTTATGGTGAGTAAAAATGGTATAGGGCATGTGTGTAGTTAATGCTTGGTGAGTGGAAAATAGCTGGATACAGTGAAAGTTGAGAGATGATAAGAATCTTTCGAGTCTTGAGATAACAAAAGATCTATAAAACTAAATTTTCTTCTTTTTTTTCTCAAAAAAAAATAATAATAATAATTTTTTAGTTTTATATTTTTTATTTTTTATTAAGGACACGTGTTGTGATTTTATTGGTGTTGACGTGGCACTTAATGGAATCTGTCAAATATTTTAACGGAATTTGACTCTAGGGACACTATTTTTTTGGTATACCACAGGGACCTCTGAGTTTACTTTGATACCATATATAGTGATTTGTAATTTAAGCCAACCACAATGATTGATTTTACATTTTTTTCTTAAACTTATACCAAAGCAAATTAATATTCCTATCTATCTATGTATCTTTTTAAAGCCACTTTAAATGATAATTAAGAAAGTATTAACTAATTGTATGGGTACCTAGGTCATAATTAAGTCTTATTGAATTTGTATATCTTCCTTCCACCTCTTCTTCTTAATCTCGAAATCTTCAATTAAAAATTCAAAATTTTATTTAAAAGAATGAAATCTTAGTTTATTAACCTTCTATATTAGCATTTGTCAATATTCTTTATATTCTAACATTCCAATTTAATATCGAATAATATTTAAAAGCAATAATACATTAAATTTAGTTTAGTTAATACGATTTTAGGGGAATGTGTTTAATGCAATTAAAGAATATGGTTTTTAGGTATTTAATTAATGCGATTTTTGAAAAAAAAATTAAGAATAATTTTTTTGCTAGCTGAAAATAAGGGAAATTGAGAGAGATTTGAGTGAAATTTAATGCAAATTTTAAATTTTGAAAATGACACCAAAATATATTGTTTTTCCTTGTCAAGTGATCCAATTGGCTACAGAGAAAGTTTGGATGACATAGTACCACACTTTCCTTCATGACATTGTTATTTCTGACCGATGTACAATTTGATTATCTAAATGCAAGCTCACTTTAAAAAAAAAAAAAAAAAGGTGATCCTATTGGCTGAATACTATTTGAACACATACTTAATTCTTTGATATTCATAGGTTAATTTGTAATTATGCGAATGCATACTTATAATTATGTGATAATGTGAACTCAAACTTATAGCTTAGTTTCTAATCATATATTTATGAATTATGATACAATAATTCATAATATATGTATTTACATACTTAATATTGATTTAATAATCGTATCATATGAACTAAATGTTATCATATGATCTTGAACAAAAAATTATTCTTATTTGATCTTGGATCTTAAATCATGTGATCTAACAATTTCTAAGTAACTAATGATAAAAAATTGTAATGATAATCATTATAAATATTAACTAACATATATTAAGTTAATAACATTAGCCATGATAATTATTATATAATTATATGGCCTTATGTATCTAATGATAATACTTAATTTGTGATTATAATTAGAACACTGGTGATTCCAATCCCAATCACTTAATTTGGGATTATATGAATCATATTGTCATTATATTTAAGTATCTAAGTATCACATTGTAATTATAAGATCCAGCTTACATGCTGTGGTTTTTACTACAGCACGTATCACGTATGCTGTAAAAAACACAAAGGCCTAGATACACTTTAGACTTTTTGGGTTTGTAATTATATCTATAATTTATATTTATAGGCTTATAGCTTAATTTGTAATTATATATATTTATGATCATTATGAGTTATAATTATTATAATTCTTAAATATTTAATAATAATACTTAGATCATATGATACTTATGAATCATATTTATCCTAAGTATTATAAAGTATATAATGATAATGCTTAGAAGTTAGATCATACGATCACATAATCTAAATATGATCATGTGATCTAAATAATAATAATAATACTTAGATTGTAACTATAAGAAAACCATTATTGATTCAAATGTTAACATTTTGATGTTACACATTAGTGACTAGCATAGTAACTTAACATCTCTAAGTAACATATTGACATATACATAATACAGATTACATAATAATTAATAACTAATTTCAAACTATTTATAACTGACTATAAATGGGCTAATGTTATTTAGGCAGGC
>FXXK01002938.1:4386-26886 GCA_900184695.1 Betula pendula
AGATAGACAAAAGTTCTTACAGTAGAATGAGACGAGGAAGGGTCTTCATTTGACTTTATTAACAAGAAGAATTTTTCTGTATTATTCCATCTTTACCACCCTCGGACCAAACAAGAATCATTGGAAATATCAACTGGATATGAACAGACAAACCCAATTAAATGACTAGGTTTATGGACACCCAGTAAGAAAATAATTTCCTGTGATGACCCCTGCATCACAGGAAATATGGAAGGCCGCATTAAGAAGATTCGATGATGGCCCCTGCATGCTAAGCAACACAACATATTTGGATGGCCGTACGTTTTATTCAACGTTTCCTTTTATTAAGCACAGTAAATGGACGGCACGTACACCTCAAACCAAATGATAAATATTGTATATTAAGCTCAAAAGAAAAGCGAAACTGTAGCTGATATTATCTGTATGTCAGGCATTCCAAGGCATGTTTGTCTGGAACTTATCATCCATCTTCTCGTGTCTCTTGCTTCAAAAATTAGACCTTTACGACATGCCAGTACTCCAAGGAAGCATATTCTCATAACCGATGTTTGATTTGGTATTGAAGGCAACCTTTGAGATTTATGCAAATGCCGTAGCACAGTGAGGTAGGCAGGGGCGAAGCCACCATGTTTTTCCCAATTTTTTTTTTTTTAAATACACTTATAATTCCTCAAGAATTAAATTTTGACCCCCCAAATTTTTTAATTTTTTTAGTTTTATCCCCAAAACTTCAAATGCTAATTCCGAAAAATGACATTTTAAGGGTAAATTATACTTTACTCCCAAATTTATATCTCACTCGCATTTTGAACTCTAAACTTGCAACTCAAATGTACAATCTGTCAAAATATTATGAGTTACCTCTTGGGTCAAATTTGGTGGTTAGTATCCACGAAAAACGCTGCACGTGACACTGAGGCTTTTTTTTTGTGACAAATTTACCCCTATGTTAAATTAAAACGCACCACTCTAGAATTATTTCAAAGTAAAAAAAATTATGGTAAACAATAGGGAGAATAAACGTTAGCAAGGCTGACGGTAGATAGGGATGCCTGTGCGACCATCCGCTTTATTGTAGGAGGGATCTGCATGACCACCCTCATTTAATTGTGAGAGGGGATGATCATGCATATGGAAGGGGTGGTTGCGCTGCCACTCCTCTATTGCAGGAAGAGATGGTTTTACGACCATCTCTTTTGTTGAGAGAGAGAGAGAGAGAGAAGGGGGGGGGGGGGGAGGTTGGAGGAGTTGCATGACCTCCCATCAATTGAAGGAAAGGTGGTCATGCAACTACTTCTTTCCTACAACAGAGGAGATTGCCGCACAATCACCCTCCCCCACAATAGATGGGTGACTGTAAGACCAACAATTAATGAGCGGCCACTCTTTTCACAGTTAGATGAAGTGCCTGCAAAGATAAACTCTCCCATAATAGAGGTGATGGTTGCGCAACTATTCCATATCTGCTACTCTTGCTAACTTCATCCACCATTTGTTGTTCATATCTTCTTTTTTGTTTTTTTTTAAAAAAAGAAAAAAAAAACCTAAAATAATGGGTTTCAATTCAACATATATATGGTAAATTTTGTCACGAAAAATGCTCAATATCATGTGACACTCACGTGCAACGTTTTCTATCAATAAGAATGGTTAAATTCGACATATGAGTAACTTGAAACATTTTAATAGTTTTATAAGTCCTAGTTGTAATGAGTCATAATTTAAAGATGAAAACATAAATGGAGTATAAGTTTGAGAAAGTAAAGTGGAATTTATCCCACTTTTAACGAAAAGGAGACAATATAAGGACTCATACCTATATATGTTTCCATTTGATGTCTTAGGCACTCTTACATACACCTCAATTCAATCACTTAACATGCCTCGCACACAAAACGAAGACTCTTAAACACAAAACGCAGTCAAATAAACTACAAGCCTGTTGCATGGGCTGAGATCCAGCTGCCACACACTCTTTCTTGCTCCGCCCAAAATTCAGCTTCCCTTCGTTCTCTCTACCCATGACCAGCTCTCGCGCATTTCAGCTTCCCTTTTGTATTTTTAAGAGTAAAATTGTCATTTCATAATTTTGCCTCTCAAAAAGCAAAAGATCAACTCTTTTCCATTTCACTTGAAATGGAGAGGATCTGTTGTCTTATTCATCATATTGATGCTCATATAAGTTTTTTTATTTATTTTTATTTATTTTTTCCATTCAAATAGAGGAAAGAGGAAAGTGAAAATTACAAATAAGGGTTTTTGCCATTTTTGATACAGACAAAACTAATAAAAAAAGAACAAGTAAAAATGCTTCCGAACACAAGATGTGAAACAGCTCATTTAATAACCTGATGAGTACAAAAGTTAGCACATCTTGAGGACTTCAAAGCAGACTATATGAGTAATGATACAAGTCACTTTTCATATCTACTTTGTGTCAACCAAAAGTTACATGGCTTTTGAAATCACCATTAAATCAAAAGTCAATAATCATCAATAATAAATTCAACGGTAATTTTAAAAGCCACATCACTTTTAGTTAACATAAGGTAAATATGAAGAGTGACATATATAATTACTTTATGGGATGAAGATGAGTTTATTCTCGTTTCTCTCAGCCACCACCCCTTCATGCAAATGCTTGTCTTCTTTATATCTTGCATTTTCCACCAAGAATCATGCTCCACAGCCCCTTTCTCCTACGCCTCTCGCTTTCCTCTTGAGATGTGGCAGATAACAGCGAAGACGACGGCGCGACAGTGAAGAAAACATGAGAGTAGACAGGAAAAGAGAAATAAACAATAAAAGAAGAAGGAAGAAATCAAATTTATTCATTTAAGTTTTCATATGATTTTAATTTAGCCCTTATATTTCAATTTTGACAATTAAATTCTTAAGTTTTCTATTGATTTAAAATAGGTCTTTTTACTAACTTATTGTCAAATTAATTAATGATATGCCACGTTAAGCCAATTAATTAATGTCACGTAGTTCTTGTTTGACACGTCATGTGCCACGTGGCTCAATTACTTAAAATTACAAATATACCATAAACTAAGAGTTTTTAACTTTTTTTAATTTTTATTTAGAATATATTTATAATTTAATATAATTGTATCAAGTAGACGTATAGTTGGCACATAACATGTCAAATGAGAGATACGTGGCATTAATTAATTGATTTGACATGACATACCATTAATTAATTAGACGATAGGATAACGGCTGAACCTATTTGAAATCACAAGAATACTTAAGAACCTAATTATTGAAATTGAAAATCTAAGTATTAAATTAAAATGGTATAAAAATTTAAGGACTAAATTTGATATTTCTCATAAAAAAAAAATCGAGTTTGGTTTTAGAAAAATACTACTAAGCATTCTTAAATAGTAATTTTTTAGCATTCTTGTGTGGCACATTCACATCCACTTATTTATTATTTTTTTTTAAAAAAAAACAAAGAAAATACAAAATAACATTTTTCTTATTTTATTTTGATAGGGTGTCCTTGGGATTTTTTTTTTTTTTTGAAAGGATATCCTTGGCATTTCGTTGTTCAAGGAGGTCAATTTCGATAACTGACGCATATCACCGATGCTACGCGAAACGCAACCTTAGTTAACCCCGTAACCAAACATCANGTTGCTGAGCACTGTAGCTGGTCACCAAAAATTGGGCTAAATTGTTGAGCCCAATGTGAGATTTTTTTCTGATTTTTTTGCTACAGGGCTCAACAAAGTAGCCTTTGAGCCCAATATGAGTGCTCTTAGTTAACCCCGTAACCAAACATCACCCAAACACATCCCCAAAACCCTAGCCCCTTACTCTCCCTGTATAAATTCTCTCATCTTCCAAAAACTGCCGATTCTCCCTTCTCTGCGCGCTCGCTCACTCTCTCTAACCCTAGCATCTCTCTCTCTCCCATAATTCTACATCCCCAACCATGGCTGATCGCGGTGGATTCGGGCAAGGCTTCGGTGGTGGTCGGGGAGACCGTGGCCGGGGAGACCGTGGCCGTGGAGACCGTGGCCGCGGAGGCCGGCGCAGGGGTGGTCGCCGTGACGAGGAGGTGAAGTGGGTGCCGGTTACCAAGCTGGGGCGTCTCGTCAAGGGCGAGAAGATCAAGTCCTTGGAACAGATCTACCTGCACTCTCTGCCCATCAAGGAGCACCAGATCGTGGATCAGCTTTGCCCGGGCCTCAAGGACGAGGTCATGAAGATAATGCCCGTCCAGAAGCAGACCCGGGCCGGCCAGCGTACCCGCTTCAAGGCCTTCGTCGTCGTCGGCGACAACAACGGCCACGTCGGTCTCGGTGTTAAGTGCGCAAAGGAGGTGGCCACCGCCATTCGTGGGGCCATCATCCTTGCCAAGCTATCTGTGATTCCCGTCCGGAGGGGTTACTGGGGGAACAAGATCGGCAAGCCCCATACTGTGCCGTGTAAGGTCACCGGCAAGTGTGGGTCCGTCACTGTCCGCATGGTGCCTGCGCCACGTGGAGCCGGAATTGTGGCCGCTAGGGTTCCGAAGAAGGTCCTCCAGTTTGCTGGGATTGACGACGTGTTTACCTCATCCAGGGGCTCCACTAAGACTCTTGGAAACTTTGTTAAGGTTTGGCTTTAACTTGTCTCTAATTAATTGGTTTGATCGAGTTACTCGTAGTCGTTAACTATTATGTTTCTTTCCCTGTTTTCCTCCCTCCACAGGCGACTTTTGAATGTCTGATGTTAACTTACGGGTTTCTTACACCCGAATTTTGGAAGGAAACTCGCTTCACAAAGTCTCCATTCCAAGAGCATACAGACCTGTTGGCCAAACCAGTTGGTAAGCTTTTTTTGGAGGAGCCTGAGAGAGTTGATGCTTGAGCATGTTTTCTGTTTCTTTCAAGGACAGTTTTGTTTCTTTTGCTGGCATTTGACAATTTAAAGGTTTGATTCGGAGGGTTTAATTCCTTTTTTTAGCTTTATGTTTGGTTTTGTATGCATACTGCAATATTTAATTCCTATAAATGTTCAATAGCATTTGCAAAATTAAAGTTAGATGGATGTAGTATTTCTCATTTCAAGGATTTTTCTTTTTAAGTTATTGCGGTGTTTATTTGGCTTTTTACTACTTTTGGGTGGTTTTTAGTTGATTTCTACGGTAAAATATTTTCCATTCCAAAGTTGTGATTAACCATCAAACATCACACCCGAATTCCTTAGGCAGATACACAGTTGTTAGAAATGGAGCAAGCCGACTTTTGCTTCTTGAATTTTTCTTGTTGTCTTGGTTTTTTCCATTTTCCGCTGGCTATGGAAATGGATTCCGATGGGAACTCCGGAATTCCCAGATTTGGGAAGCATTGCAGCGTCGAAGATTGCAGGCAGATTGATTTCTTGCCCTTCACATGCAATCGCTGCAGCCCTCCCTCTAACTTTCTTTCTTGCTTGAATTTCTTTTTCAATTTTTTCTCAAGTTAAGGGGTGTTTTTTTTTTTAATAATTTGGATCTACATGCACCGATGCTCCCAAGCTGGCGACCACATCTAAACTAAACAAATCTTTCCTGAGAAATGTTAGGCTACAAAATATTTAACAAAAAAAAAACTCTTACTAATTGAAGTGGCCTCACATGATTACATTTTTCAAAATTTGGATTCATCTCTTCAATCATATTGGGCTATGTCACTTTGTAAGAGTATTTTTTTGTAAAATATTTTATAAGCCTAACATTTCTTATCTTTCTTTTATTCATATAGTTTGAAGTTTCTCATTGTTTTGTGTTTATAGGCTCAATATGCCGCTTTCCATGTTGTTTGAAACTATAAAATCTGTTAGATATTCAGATGGATTTATACATATATTAAAGAGGTGTGTTCAAGTCCATCGGAGATTTGTTTATACTTCTCTGATGATGGACAAGCCTAGGTTTCCTTTTGGAAGTTTCGAAAAATACACTTTTAACTCTAGAAAAATCAGTGAATTAGAAATCACACCATCATCACAACTTAAGTCCTACATTTAATTATAGTAATTAGGCTTGTCGCCTGGGGTATACATCATTTTTGCAGGTGATGGTGACAACTACTACTAGTTTGTTGTTAGATTGATCTCAAGCAGATGGTTTCACATTATATGCCTACATAATTAGGAGGGTTAGAATTAAGTAAATTTGGAGTTGGCCTGCCCAATAATAATTATTAGACAATACTGTCTTCCTTGGATTTGGATGCTCAACAATTTTTGCTGTCCGAGATGTTAGTGACCTGGACAGCAAATATGAGATAGCTTTGTATAAAGTCCACCTATCTGAACAAGGGGATGGGGATGGGGTGCCCGAAACCGGTTCGGACATGTGGAACTTATAGGAGCTCTCTCTCTTTTATTGTTTAAATTACTAGCAAAATTGGGGGAAGTTTTTATCTGTTGGGTGTGCAATTTTTTTGAATTGTTTTGTATTGCTTTAAAATTTACGAATCCTAAAAAAAAAAAAAGAAGTTTTAAAATTATGTTTGGATGGCTTAATATGTCCTAGAATTACTAGGAAATATAACACAATTTCTTATATCAAGATCATGTAAAATAATGCCTGTGCAATTTGGGCAGTCTCACAAAAAGGGTAGGAGCAGAGCTTCTTGCTTCAGGCAAGTCGGGGCAGGGCTGTCCGGAATAGGTGGACTCCTGTATATGCCTCTCTTTATGGGCTGCAATTTGGACAACAAATTTCAGGAAATCCTAATTTTATGGCAGTTTAATTTGATATATATCATAAATTCAGAATATAAATATTTTACAATTTTAAGAACTTGTGAATTTAATTGACTTTAAAATTGAATCTTGCTTTTTCTTTGTTAAACAATAAGAAGTAGAAAAAAGATATTTGAACCTGAGCATTTGTATATGATGATGCCCATCCTCTCTTTATAACCCGCAAATGCACGGAAAGACGCCTATGCAGATGGACTGCCTGCTTGTGAGTAGGCTTTGGTGTGCGCCATTGATTGTGTTCGTCTCCCAGCGAAAGCTCACCACCGTGAAGGGAAGCCCTTTGTCATTGAAAGAGACAAAGGGTAGAGGGTTTGTCCGGGGATTAGAATTTTCTACAATGTTTTTTGATAGTATAAATTTTTTAATTATATGACTTTAGGCTGTTCTTTGTATAGAATAGCTTAAAAATGTTACATATTAATAAAGTGGTATGTTTTCGGGTCAGCCAAATATTTTTTTTTTCTTTCAAAAGGTTTTTTTTTTTTTTTTGCACTCTTTTTTAGTAAAATAAAAGATAGTTTTTGGCTCAAAGTTTATTTATAACATAAATTGCAATAACCTTATCGGTAACATATTACATTTGTAATAGATAACATTTTTTACATTATTTGATGCAAAAAATACTTAAATTTACATAATTTGATAATTTATACTTTTAAATAAGTTGCAGAGAATTTTTATTCTTGTACGTGCCCATTTGCCAGTACAACCAAGAGATAAAGGTTGGTTAGTACCTGCTAGACAATAAATGATGACTTTATCTTTAACCCTTGACGAGATGTTCCACCTTCATCATTGGCAACCACTTCTCCTCTTTGTTACGGCATACCCTGCGAATGAAGCGATTAAGTATATTAACTTATTTTTGTTTAACTCAATTGTTGCTTCTCTCCCTAACAATGGATATCAGGGCCATGTTAGCCTTGCGCTGTTGCTCATACAGTTGTTTTGGTTTGACTCCAATCAAAGAGTTTGGTTATGTTCTTAGAGTACATGTGACATTATTGTGTAAATGACTCGTACAGAGTGAAAGTTTAGTCAATTTGGTAGAGACTTACAATTGAGAATGAGATTTTTGTGAATACATTTGTGAGGTAGGAATGACATTTTAAGGGTAATTTACAACCTCCAAACTACCTACGAACTATGAAAGTATTTCGAGTTATCTCTTGGGTTAAATTTTATCGTTAGTATTGACTGAAAACATCGAATGTGACAATGAGGTATTTTTCGTGACAAATTTACCTCATGTTAGACAAAAATTAATTACAAACTAGTCTAATAAAATGACATGTGTCCCTAAAGTATGTGAGAAACATATATTTTTTTAATAGTATGTGTTTCTCACATGTCTTTTTAATAGCATTAATAAGAATCATGTGTTTTTCACATGCTTTAGAAACACATGTTATTTTATTAAACTAATTTGTAAGAATTAACTATAAACTAATTTCTAACTAATTTCTGTACCATCTCTATTATGTAGGAGGGGCCTACTATGTGGGAGGGGTGGCCAGGGCCTATTATGTGAGGTGGAGGGCTAAGGCCTATTACGTGGGAGGGGGTGACCTATTATGTGGGAGGGGTGGCTAGGGCCTATTATTTTTTGGGGGGGGTGGGGGGGTGGGGGTTGGTTGGTTGTCGGGCCTGTTGCTGTGTTGAGGAAGGTCTGATCCAATAAATAGTTAAGGGAGGAGATGATGCACAAAATATGAGCACCCTACTCATAGGTGCGCTGTGAGGAGGCGGGCTTTTGGCCACCCAACCTAAGTTGGACCACACGCGGACTCGTTTGACATCTCCTATTGGCCTGTCTATACATTGTGTGGTACGATGTCCGTGTTGATGCGGATTCCTTTCATCCTCCTAGACCTCTTTGAACGACATGCAGGATTGCAATTGATTTTTTGTATGTTGCGATGCGCTTCTCGGGCAAAAAAAAAAAAAAAAAAAGGAGAAAAAAAATGGAATTTCGTCATACATTATCAGAATGATAATGGTATGAGAAAAACTAAGATCACTCTTTATCATAGAATTGGTCAGATAGTGAACGATAAAATATTGGATTGGTTTTCATCATAATTCGGGACTATTTCCATTCTTTAAAAATAAAGTTCTGATTCTACCCTCCATCATTCTCGCTATGCTATTTCACTTTGACATGGAGAGATATTGTATATCTTTTTATTGATCAATATGCCATTTAAGCTTTTATTTTAATTTATTTTTTCATTCAATAGAAGAAAGGGAAAGAAAATTTACAAGAAATGTCTTTGTCATCTTGACAAATATTATCAAAAAAAGAAATAAGTGAGAATGCTTCCTGAAGACAATGATGAAAGTAGCTTTCAACAATTTGATGAGTACACAAATTAGCCACTAAGGACTTCACAGGGACCATATGGGGATGGAGATAGCTTATTTCGTTCTTCAAAGCCATATGCAAATGCTCGTCTTCTTTTATCTTGCATATTTCACCAAAGTGCCCTTCTCTACCGCTTCTCGCTTCCTCGATGATGACTGTTGCAGAAAACAGCGAGGACACCGGCGCGACAGTGTACAGGAGAGTAGACAGGAAAAGGAAATAAATTTTTTATTTTTTTAAAAAAAGGGAAATCAAATTTATTCCTTAAGTTTTGTATCCAGCTTTTGAATTTAATTTTTTTAGTTTCAAACTTAATATCTAATTTTCAAAGTTCCCTTGAACAATAAGATTTTAAGTTTACAATTCGCTTTGGTTTAGGAGAAGTAGTTTTTTGTGCACCCAATTTGGGAGAGAGGTTTATCAAGTATTGACGGGTTCATGAATGTTAAGCCAAATAATAATAGCATTTGTGTGCACGTAACACTATTATTATTCAATATCTAGAAGGTGGGCTCCAACGTGATTACAAACTTATTAATAGATTCTTAATAATCCATACACCTATTTAAGATCTATAGTTTTTAACTTTTTAAATTTTTTTTTTACTCAATTACTTGTAGACATACTTTCGAATATTGATGAATCAGTATTAATCTATATTTATATATTGCTCACACGTGTACCATTTTTTTCCTCTTCCTGTCAAGGTAAAATAGCTCCTCATAGTTTGGCATTATTTACTATCGACGCATAGTCACATCATTACGAGATACAATACTGAGTCACTCTTTTTTACGGGACTTGATTTGAGTTTATGGCTAATAAGCTTTAATTCTGTAATTGTAGTCGGATAGTGATTTTACCGTGCTGCCTCTTGATAACCCTTATTTGAACCATTGCACCAAGATTTGAGAGTCTACATTGTTTGTGCCGTCAGACCACTTGGCCGCTATTGAAAGTGTGAATACTCTTAGTGTTAATGGATCTAAAAATTTCATAATCAATGACATATAAAAAACCCTGTATAAGATTAGATTATGATTTTTTTCGTTCTATAAGAAATAAAACCCAATTCAAGTTTGTGTGATTATAGAGATTTTGGACTTACTCAGTCTATTCATGAAAATACCCAAACTAGTTAAATTTTATGGATAAAGAATACATGTGGACATATCCCCCCTCCAAACTATCACCACCCATTGACCAATGTCTTAGCATCCATGACATTTCATATAGTAGGGCCCAAAATCTCCCTCCCAATAACACTACCAACATAATGAATATGTTTTCCCACCAATGCGCATACAAAAATAACAATAGTAGATAAATCACCTAACATATTTTCCAACTAACACTAGGAGAATCATAACCATCTTCCTTTTTTAATTTTTATTTTCTACATAATAGTAATAATTTTCTAAACGGAGTATAATCTCTTTCTTGATCATTTTTAAATAATTTTTTGAATTATAAATTGTATATGAGTGTTCTTTTTTTAACTAGGGAAAAACTGTAAATTGCCAGTTTATCTGTGTTTTAGTTATTTTTTACCTACACCGTTTATGAATTCGAACATAATAGTAATAATAATTTTTTTTAAAAACAATAATGTAGGTGAGTTTCTTTTTTAAAAACATAGCTACATGTTTAGTTCAATTTTATTGGAGACACGAACAAAATGTTGATATTAATTTTTTTTGATATTCTCTTTTGGATTGTTCCTATTGCGTTTGTAGTTGTGATTGAATTTTTTTAAAAAAAATAATGACTATTTGGTTGTTTTTGTTTTTTGATCTCTCTTGTTATGGTGCTCTTATATCTTTTACTCAATGCTCTCCTCATGCATAGTTGTTTGTAGGTGATTATTTTTATTTTTTTAATTGTGTTAGTTTTATTTGTGTTGCATAAGAAATTATATATTTTTTTCATCTCCTGATTAAGCAGAGTATTTTCCGTTTAGTCCTAGTAGGGGAACATTGTCGTTTGTTGCTTTTAGTGTTTTTGGCGGGTGTTGACATTGTCATCCAGGAGTCTAGTAAGGAGATCGTGCGAGGTATGCGGTAGGCCAATTGTCATTTCGTGTTTTATAAAAAGGTAGTTGGAGGGGGAATATGTGTACTATTTCCAGCATAATTTTTATTGCATGCGATGTGTAGCAGTCATATTTACAGAATAATTTCCAATTACATATATAAAAAATTTAACACAAAGAAAAGATTACATAAAAATAACAATTAATTTCTATATTTCATATTATAAAGAATGTAAGGGGGGTCCGGTTTAGGGATTTTTCTACCTCTTTTTGATCGAGGTAGGGTTGTGCGGCAGCCGTACCTTTATTGGTTTGTCGGTGCTTGCAACGAGGACCCGAGATTATCATACTGACGTGGCAGGTGCACCTGACGAGGCCCCGCCCTTGTTCCCAAAACGCGCAGCTTAGAGGGGTGGCCTGCGCCACAGCCTCCGGCCTCTTGCTCAGCAAAGATTTGGCTAAGGGTTGTTAAGCGCCGCGAGCACACTTTCTCTATTGTGTAGCATACCTGAGCAACTTAAAAAAAGGTAAAGCCAGTCGCACACATCCGGCTCCCCCGGATTTTTCGTAAGCGGAAGTGGCTTTTGCACGTCCACTATCCTGGCATTTAAATCTGGAATGTGCTTTTTGTATTCAGTTTTTGGCTTACTTCATCGGCATCATCTGATGTTCTTTTCTCTAGGACAGCGCATCTATCTCTATATGGCGAGAACTCCTTATCATTTCTGGGGTGGCTTTCGGCACCCTGAATGACTAGCGTACATTTTCAAAATTTGTCATTTTTTTAAGATCATGATAGCTTGCTGTGTTTCACCTATAAGATAGTTCATCTTTTGCTTGTGTCAGTGCGATGGCAGCGGCCACCCTAGTCGATCTTTAGAGGGTGGCTTATCAGGCATCCCTACTGCTGGGTGGCCGGCGAAGGCCACCCCGAGGTGGTTCAGGATGGGTCGTGCACATCGCTAATCCCCATAGCCTAACTAATGGCGGGCTGCCGTACGAAAACTTACACCCAACAAAGGGGTGGCTGTTAAGGTAGCCCCCTTTTCATTTTCTCATATTTTTTTCTATTATTTATTAATTTATATCTTTTCGGATGCAATGTTAATGAGTTTTTTTTTCTTTTTTATCTATAAGTTATTTATAGTGGGTTGCATATCGTTCATTATCGGTTATGAAGATATTCTTAGATTGATGGAGCAGAATGTACTGGAGAGCCGCGATACGCTGTTTTTATTGGATTGATAGAGAATATTGGACAAGGAATGGAAACAGAGACTATATAGGATATAAGGAGAGCTGACTAAGGTGATTTGAAGCTTGAGAGATTGTGTATGATTTTTTTAATTTCCTGATGCATTTGCTTATGCTCCGATGTCCAACCACTGGGCTGAAGCCTTAATGAGGTAGTTGCGTATCCCAACAATGTAGCGTAAAATTGTTGTAGGACTTCTGTAAGTATTTTTTCTTGATTTATGTTTTCAGCCCATCACAGCTTCACAAGCTAGCCTTTGAGGGGACCAATTTTTAACTTGAGTGCCTTGTTAAATACTCCCTTTGTAACAACAGTACCCATATGACCATCCCAAATCTCGTTGCCCTAATGACTACCTATTAGAATTCTCTCTACTCTTCCAGTATTAACCATCTCCCATTCTCTCGCTCCTTCTACTCTGCGCGCTACACTCCTTCTCTCATAACCATGTCGACGTCTCGTCCTCCCATTTATTTCTATAATCACTCAACCAGCCGATCAGCTTGAGTGATTCGAGAGCAAGCTTCGGTGCGTATTGGTTCTCGGGAGATAAAGGAGACCTGCGACGAGGTGGATGCGTGGGCCGTGGCAGACCGTGCCTAATGTGTCGGGCGCAAGGGGTTTCGGTACGTCCAGTGGTACTACTGAGTGTGATTGAAGTGTAAATGTATTGCGGATTACCAGCTGCGTATGATGATGGAGGTGTATGCGATCGTTCTGCTAGGTCATATAGACGTCTTGCAGAGAATGAAATAATGAGTTCTATGAAACGTCTCTACCTGCACTCTTTACTGCCATCATAAAGGAGCACCACCGATCGTTAGTATTCTTTTGTTAGCCGGGCCTCTTTCATAAAAAAGGACAGAGGATCATGAAAAAATGACATTGGCCGTCCAGAAATGACGACCCAGGGCCGCGTACAGACTTATGTACCGGCTTCCATGAGAGCGATTTTGGTCGTGCGTACGGTCCAGAAAACACATGCAACGTTCCTAACTTCTGTCTCGGTGGTTAAGTGCGCAAAGGGGGTGGCCACCGCCATTCGTGGGGCCATCATCCTTGCCAAGCTATCTGTGATTCCCGTCCGGAGGGGTTACTGGGGAACAAGATCGGCAAGCCCCATACTGTGCCGTGTAAGGTCACCGGCAAGTGTGGGTCGTCACTGTCCGCATGGTCCTGCGCACGTGGAGCCGGAATTGTGGCCGCTAGGGTTCCGAAGAAGGTCCTCCAGTTTGCTGGGATTGACGACGTGTTTACCTCATCCAGGGGCTCACTGATGCGTTGCATCTCTCTTCTCCAGAAAGGTATTAGCTTTATTACTGTATCTCTGACGCATAATTACGTTTTAAGTGTCGATGAGCGCTTTACCAGTCACGTCGTTTTACCTATTTGTGGTGCGTTGGCGGCCTGCTCTATTTTCCTCCCTTCCAACTAAAGGGCGACTTTTGTTGGATACATTGGTCTAGATGATGTTTCGCTACCGGCGTTTCGTCGCACACCGATTTTATTTGGACACCGGTAGATCGCGGGTCCTAACCGAGTCGGGCTAAGGAGGCTACCATACACGATCCTGTTCTATGAGGACCAGCTTTCTTCTAAGCTTTTTTAGGATGGCCTGAGTGAGTTGCTTGATTGTTTTTTATTTTATTTTCTGTTTTATCTTTTTTATAGGTACGTTTGTTCCTGAGCTGGATTTCCTAGGCATTGACATATATTTATAAGGTTTAGTCTCGAGATGAGGTGTTTTAATTTCTCTGTATTTATCTTGTTTGTGTTCCATCCCGGTTATTTTGTTAATGTTTTCAATACCTGCACACATAATTTTAATTCCTATAAATGTTCAATAGCCATTATGCGGAGTACATATATAGTATGAACGACTTCATCGAGGACTGATGGTTAGCTTTTCTATTTTCCTAGGGTCTAGTTCGCTGAATTATAAGTTGCATTTCGTGGTCGTTCAGTTATTTGGCTTTTTGACCCATATATTTTGGGGTGTTTTTGTTACTACTTTACTCTCCGGGTGTGTAAAAAGTATTTCCTAATTATACATATAAGAGTTTTGTCGTATATTTTTCCGGAGTGCGAAGTACATCAGAGACCCGTGAGATTCCTGGTACAGCAGATTACTAGGTTGTTATAATTTTTGGTTCATCTCTAGTTTTTTAATTGCCATCATGAGATTTGATTTATATCCGTGAGTTTGTTAAATTGTCGGTTTTATTCCATTCACTTCGCTGACTGTTGTAATAAGTTCCGAATTAGGGACAACTCTCGGAATTCCCAGATGTGGTGAAGCAATATCAGCGTCGAAAGAATTGTCAGGCGATTGACTTTATTGCCTTCACATGCACAACTTTCTGCCCCTCCACTATATTTCCTTTCTTTTAGAATTTCTATTTTTCAAATTTTTTCATCTACTACGTCCTAAAGGATGTTTATTTTTTAATAATATTAGGAATCTACATGCACCGTAGCATACTCCCAGGGCTGATACGACTATATCCTTCGTTGCATAAACCAAGATTTGTAATCTCGGTCGATGAATTGAAGATTGTTGTGGCTAACCAAAAGTAATATTTTACATAGAGATAAAAACGTCTCTTGAAAGCTGGTTCATATGTAGGGCCGTTTCAATCTAATGATTCACTATTTTCTCATAATTTTTTATATCCTCACTTCAAAATTACAAAATATTGTCATTCACCATTTGTTAAGAGTATTTTTTTGTTAAAAATATATTATTTCAATCAAATCCCAAACACTCCATCTTCTCATCTTTATTTTTATCTATCAACACTTATAGTTTTATAGTTTCTCTTTGTTTTTGACTTTTAATAGGCTCTAAATTTATGCCGCTTTCAAATGTTTGTATTAGAATACACTCATATAAATACTGTTAAAACATTTTTTCAGCTTTGGATCATAATAATCATATATTCAAAGATGCAACATTCCCGGTGTGTTCCCTATATATATACCGTCTCCAAACGAGGTATCTTGTATCATAATACCTCATCTGATGATGGACCAAGCCTTCATAAGTTTCACTTCTTGTGAAGATTCGTATTATACCCAAAATACAACTCCTCCTTGAGGGATAAACAGCTAGAAATGCGTGAATTAAAAATCACACCATCATCACAACTTATCCTGACATGGTCTTTTGATTTCTAGATGGTGAAATCTCATGCTTGGTCGACCTTGGTTCTGGTGTGAGATAGGCAAGTTTTGTTGACCAGACAAGTGATGGTGAAGAGATACTCAGTGGAACTAACGGCTTGTTGGTGTAAGGATTGATATCTACATATCAAGATAGTAATTATCGGACTTGACTTGTTATGTCTATTGTGATACATTAAAGGTATTATGCGAATGGGTTTAAGATTATTTAAGTATGTAATATTTGGAGTTGGACTACGGCAATCAAAAATGAGGTAGCAAGCCATTATTAGAGATTGCATAAAATAGAAACTGAATATCATTGATTGGGAGTTCATAGCATGATGCAGACTCACAGAAATGGTCGCATCCGCAGGAGAGTATTGAGTGAAAGACATGGAGCGCTATGATAATATGACGTGTGAAACTGAATAAGTGAATCGCCTACCACCTATAGTCCACTCAACGCCAGCGAAAGTGTGCGCATTCTGGAGTTGTCAATAACCGGGTCAGACCATGTGGAACTGTATAAGGGCTCTCTCGTTTTTATTTTTAAAATACTAGCAAAATTGGGGGAGGGTAGGATTTTTTTATCTCGTTGAAGTGTTGCAATTCTTTCTATTTTCTTATACTTTTCTTAAATTTGTAAATTGCTTTATTTGCAGCCAGAAATTACGAATCCTATACAACGTAAAAGATTCGAGGAAGGGAATCAGCAAGTTTTAAATACTAAGTACAACTGAGAGTGTTTGTATGAAGCGGCTTGGAGGAGATTTCATGTTCCTCACGATGAAATGTTAGTATCTATACTATGAAATTACGAGCATACTAACATAAATCTCTGACATATTTATTTATTTATTTCTTCCATTAATTTGTGTATTTGAGGAAATGAATTCTAGGAAAGGCTTAGTGGAGCGAAGAAATGTTTCTCTATTTGGGCAGGTCTGGACAAACAAAAAGTTTATGTAACAAATCTGTGTATCAGGCAGTAATATAATTGCGGACGGTATGAGTTCATAAAATTCTGTATAAAGATGATGTTGACTCTGTGGATTCAACATGGCTCGTACTGCGTATGATGGGGATGCCAAATATTAGAGATTATGTATCACCGAAATAAAATTGTAAATTTGTATTTTTGTTTGTGGAGGAGAGTGATAGATAAATTGTGTATACAATTAGATAGAGTCCCTTTTATTTATATTGAATTGAAGATCTATTTTTATCATTATATTACTCACAAAGTATGAGTGAGTTATATATATCATTACCCTATTTACCAGAACTGTGTGGGAATTTAATTGACTTTAAATTGAATCTTCGCCTTTTCTTTGTTAAACAATAAAGAAAGTAGAATAAAGGTTGCGTGATGCAGCCACCTGAGGCATTACGGGCTCATGATCGTATCGCCCATCCTTCTCTTGGAGTGTAATTCCGCAAAATGCATCGGACAGGCTCCTTCATGTCAGTGGTATTGGGTCTCTCGGCTTTTCACTGGTACCCACTGTCGGCGCGTGTCTCTCACGCGCCGGTGAGTGGTCCATTTGCACCGGCCACTTTCCTCCGCCCAGCCCTCCGCCGTTGTTTGCTGTTTACTGTTTTTTTAAATTTCCTTGTAATTTGATGTTGTTGTGTAATTTGCTGTTGTTGTGTTGCTCAGACTCTCGGTCTGGGTTGAAACCCCCTTTTTAATTTTTTCTCTTTATTTTGTTCAGTTTCCTCCGAAGCTGGATGAGATTAAAGTTTTTTAGTCCTGCTTGGTTTCTTAGGAAGTCAGATTAGATCTAAGGTCTTAGGAGTTTTCGAACTCCCGATGGTTTTATCCATCAGATTGCGCCGCGGCCTTCAAAAGCTGCATTCGCAGATTACTTTCTCCTCCTTGGGTTTTTTCCCTTATTGTGAAGGTGCTAGTGGTTTGTCTGATTAGGATTTTTCAGTTGAGCAACGTCTTGGTAGTTCTTGCTTTTAATTTTCTTGTAAGGTTTTAGCCTTATGTTTCTGTAATGGTTCCCTTTAATATATGTGATGATGCACTTACAAAAAAAAAAAAAAAAAGAAAATTTTGTCGATATAACATAAATAGACAATCCCATCCTCATGATATTTGACTGAAAGTCACTTTTAAAGGGGAAAAAAGAAAATCAAAATATAATATGCACAAAGAAAATAGAAGGTACAAGTTTGAGACTTTTGGATCAAAGAAAATGTTTATAAAAATCTTATAATTATATAATTAGGGTTAAGCTAGGCATTTTAATTTATTCTATGAGAAAAATTGTTAAATTGGTTTGTTTGATTCGACATTGTAACAAATAAATTCATGTGGTATGCCTCCGTAACAAAATGATAATTCTGTATAATTTTGGCCATTTTTTTGACATTATGTAATGAATCACAGGTTTGGCGAGCATCTTTGGCAGAGCTCCTTGCTACGGCAATCTTTGTTTTTGTCGTTGACACCATAGTCATATCCTCCTTTGAAACTAAAATGGAATCACCAAAACTTATAATGTCACTCCTTATCGCTATCATTACCGCAATTCTCCTCCTCGCCGCCAATCCGGTTTCTGGCGGCCACATCAACCCCGTGATCACCTTAGTGGCTGCACTCGTCGGCCTCATTTCCGTTTCACGGGCAGCTGTATACATTTTGGCTCAATGTGCTGGTGCTGTGCTAGGTGCACTAGCACTCAAAGCCGTGGTAAACAACACCATTGAAGACACATTTTCCCTTGGAGGTTGCACTCTCACTGTCATTGCACCGGGACCAAATGGGCCGATTTCTGTTGGGCTTGGGACAAGCCAAGGCCTCTGGCTGGAGATAATATGTACATTTGTGCTTCTTTTTGCTTCAGTATGGATAGCTCTTGATCATCGCCAAGCCAGGGCTCTGGGCAAAGTTATCATTTTCTCTGTCATCGGAATTGTAGTAGGCCTCCTTGTGTTTGTGTCAACGACGGTGACAGGAGCCAAAGGCTACGCCGGCGCCGGAATGAACCCAGCAAGGTGTTTGGGCCCAGCAATTGTTAGAGGGGGCCACCTCTGGAATGGGCACTGGGTGTTTTGGGCTGGGCCATCAATTGCCAGCGTGGCATTTTATCTCTACACTAAGATAATTCCAAGTCAGCATTTCCATGCCCAAGGGTATAAACATGATTTCCTGAACATTTTGAAGGCTCCCTTCACATCAGACTCTGTTCACAAGAAGTGAAAAAATGGACAGGTGCCTTGAGAAAAATGTATTCTGTAAATCTGTTGCCATGATGTAATAACTCAGCATGTATCAGCCTGTGATTATGATGTGTTTACGTTTTCTAATGAAAAACCAATTACCCCATATTAGTTTTGACTTTTTTTTTTTCTTTAATTGAAAGGGAAAAAGGCTACAAGATCTGTTGGGAAGAGAAAATGTGAGATCCTATAGAAGTGCTTCCGTGGTGGAAAGCGGCCCACTTAGCTAAGACATGTGCACGATAATTGACACATCTAAAAACGTTCAAAGCATTCTAGCTATGAAATGATACTAAATCTAAACTAATGTTCGAAATTACATTAGCAAAATTCAAAGAGAAAAAAAGAAGGGGCTGATTTTTGACTTGCATGGAAAATGTTGTGACAAAAGGAAATTTAAAATTTTCAAAGAAGTAGAAAATAGTAAAATATAAAATAAATTAATCACACAAGACACCAAGATTTAAGTGGTTCGGCGTAACAATATATTCACTGGCAGAGGCGATCCAGAAGAAATTCACTAATAAAAGATGAAGTACAAAAGAGTAATAGAGAGAAAAACACTTAAACTCAAAGACCCAATACATCCAAATCTCACTTTTACGCAAAAGATAAAAAAACAACAAAAGGGTAATCTCTCTTTCTCTCTAAGTGCGCGTGGCACAACAAAGCGATCTATTAGTTGCCGTGCTTGCTCCTCAAAAGGCTGAACTAATGCTTTCTTTTATAGAAGCAAAAAGACGGTGAAGACACAACTCTAAATTCGTGTAGAATTGGACTTCATAAGTAAGCTAGAGAGTTTATTCCAATTTGGAGTAGAAAAACTAATTCGACTAAAGCACCATAAACAATATTCAAAAAGACAAGGAATATTACTGGGCTCCACACACCGACTTAAGGAAAACAAGTCATCCACACTAAAAATCTCCACTTTGACTTGAATTTCATCAAGTCTCAAGTGTAAATCTCCTCACGATGTCTCCTTTAAATACTCTCTAAGGGTAATCACAAGTTACAAACACTAATCAAGTTCAAACAATGCTTAAACTTGAAAATTCGAACTAGTTTAGTCAACATATATGTTGGATTTTTCGTCATGGCAAATTTTTTCAATGTGATATCTCTTTGTGTCACAACCACCAGAAGAAAATAATATTTGACATTAACGTGTTTGGTCATCTCATGATATATTCGATTTTTGGTCAAATTAATGTATTGTGGTCTGGCTATCACACAATACAACAGTCTCATTCTGCTGCAAACCAGATCACTAACCAAATATTTTAACCAAATTGTTTCTTCCACTGCCTCTACAACTGTCATATACTTTGCCTCTATAGTAGACAAAGCAACTATCGTCTGTAATGTTGCTTTTCAACTAATGCCACACTCTAAGAGAATAAAAACACAACCCGTTAGAAATTTTTTCTTCTCGGTCACTTGCGTAACCTAGGGGTGTTCGTCGGTTAAGTCGGTGTCGAAAATAGCATTTTCGCCTTTCGCCAAATTACAGTCGGTAAAGTCGGAAATTGTACCGACTTTACCGCATGTGGGCTTGTTTCGCCAACCGACATTACCGACTTTTGTCGGTAATGACGGTCGGAAATGTCGGTTAAATCGGGTCAAGTTTCTGGTTCGGCTGGGGTAGCCCATGCACTTTTTGGGCCAATTTTTAAGTTATGGCCTTGCAGCCTATGAGTTTTTTGGGTCGAAAAAATAGGGTTTCTAATATGGCTATTTTTAAAAATTATTGATATTTTCAAAATATAATATGACCCAATAATATAAAAACATGTTTCAAATTTACATTCTCATAATCAACATTCACAAACCTATTAGGTCGGTCATTTACATTCTCATAGTGACATCATAAAATATTTTTAAAAATTTTTACAAAAAAACTTTTACAAAGTGATGTGGCACAACATGATTAGATTTCTTAAAATGTAAATTTTTCTCATTTCCAATTATATTGATTATGAGAATATGAATGTCGGTTAAAGTCGGTAGGCGGTCGGTACAAAACCATTTTCGCCTACCGACCGACAAATGTCGGAAGAAATTTTTTTCTTCCGCCTACCGACTGCCAGTGGGCGATAGGCGGTCGAAGACGGTCGAAACTCGGTCGGTACACGGTCGGTAGGCGGTAGGCGGTGAACTTGCACACCCCTAGCATAACCCGCTCTTTTCTTTTTTTTTTTCTCTGAAAAAAAAAGGTTATTTTCTTTATGGGCCTTTTTTACCACGTGTCAAGCTAACTCAGCAATTAGCTTATATGGCAAGAAGATATTGGCGGTGACATTGACGTTCATCCATGTGTCACGATTTTCATTTTTTTAAAAAAACTAACTAAAAATGAACAGAAAGATCGATTTGATACAAGAGGTTATCACAATTGGAGAAGTTTTAAGATAATTTTTATATCCCTAGTATGGATTTAATATAAACATAAACCTCATAGATTAGTTTAATAATTTTCCCTTTTTATTGTTATAATATTTACGATATCAAGGTGCAGCAGTGTACGTAGAGATTGGCCTCACTTTTGGTGAGTGCCAGGTGATTATTAGTAACTGCATTAATAATTTAATTTAATAATAGTATGAAGTATTCTAAGATAGGCATCCTTGTTTTTGTAGAATGAATATTCTTGCAAGCAAAGCTTTATTTGATCACAGTATGAATATTTGTTCTAAGATAACCATCCTTGCTTATTTCGTCATTAGAAAATGATCAGTTGGATAAAGCATATTACTCAATATATGCTTTCATTACTTAACAAAAAATATATATATGCTTTCACTGTCTTCTGGGTAACGCTAGAAACATCATTGACACTTCCAAAAACATCAGTGGAAGCAGCCAAGTTTGGCGGCGGCAGTATTCTCTTCTATAAGTTTCAATAGAAAATTCTATAAGAGTCTAATTAATAGGTTTTTTACTATTAATATCACCCGACAACAGCCAGAATGCTCTCAATATTGGTAGTACTCATGGTCAAAATTTTAATTTTAATTTTTTTTTTTTTTTAAAAAAATGACCCACGACTGGGTCACGATAGAACAGACCCACAGCGGCATGCCCTCTCACTACAGCTAGCTAGATGCACCATTCTCCCCAATTATTGTACGTAGACATTGCTAGCCTCTTTCCCACCATATCTTACTTAGGCCGCTGATTACACTGAACCCAACTTCATAAAGAACATACTCCCACGTACGAATGCTAGAAAGTTGGATCGATCTAAGGCTTTGGGGGCATAAACCGTTTGGCTTGTGGGACAATTCTCAACAGTATATGCATGTGATGTCAGGATTTTTAAGACTTTTTAAGGGAAAATGCATATGTGCTTTCCATTGTAATTAATATGCGTTTGAATTTATCCCAAGTCCAACAACTTGAGAGAAAGTTGATGCGGTGGTATAAAAACAGCGGAGCATCCTAAAACCAAACATATACATCAGCCTAGTGGGATTCCATCATATAGACAACGAAATTCTCCTCAGATTCTAACATCAAAATTATAGTAATAAAGTTGCTCAAGCTGGAGCTGTCTTTTTCGCCCTCATATTTCTAGAAGTAATTAATATGTTGCCAGCCCCTCTTTATGTTCACGTGTCAGGTTTGGATTGTATTAAAATATATATATGTTAACTATAATCCAATTAATTTAATTAAATGGGTCAAATCTCTCAACTC
>FXXK01002939.1:0-10713 GCA_900184695.1 Betula pendula
ATGATCTTGTGATCATAGGGAGAATTGAGAAATATAATAAAGCTCATGTTTCCAATAAATACAAAAATTAATCCAATAAATACAATAAGTCTATATTTTACATAAATTAAAACAACATTCTTTATAAATAAATAACTGAACTCATAAATAACTAGTAATTTAAAACAACTCAAGAAGGACCCAAAGAAAAATAGAATTAGCTTTTTATCCGTGAAATCTTAAGTCATCCGATGACTCATCACCTTTAAGTAAAAATCACAGATAATTCACTAAATATAATGTGATTAAACTCTAATTCATAATTTTGCCAAAAAAATTAATCATTCGTGAATGTATTTTTTAAATTACCATATTTACCCTTCCATTGAATATACTTTCCGTGGTTGAACTAAAGTAATTATACTGTCACTTTGTTATACACATCTTTTTCTTTGAGTACCTCAGATTTCAAACTTTATGATTTATCCATAGTGTAACAATGGAGATTCAACTCACCCTGCACACAATTTTCAGTAATACTACTGAAAATACTCTGCCTGAGATAACCCAGGGAAAATAATAATTTTTATTGGATTCAAAATAATGAGAATTTTCTTATCTTTTGTTCTATTACAAAGAAATTTTGACTCATTTCCTTAAATAATGATATTCCACAATGCTACATGTTGATTACCAACGTATAAGGGAATGTTTTGACCATAATAATTGGTCCTCACTTTGAATATACCAAAGTAATCCCCACTTGATATTTGGTACAACAAATTTTCAGATTTAGAGTAATTCTATAATTGTCCGTGCATGCTCATCATTCTCTATGACAGTTACTATTCAAAAATGATAACTCACACAGTATGTTCAGTGCTATATAGCCATGTATAAGCTTAGCTTGTTATATAACACAAACTATGTTAACCTGAAAACCACAACTGCTTCATTGATTGAAGGACAAATCATCAAGATTGAATTGTTATAATTTTGGGGTGAATTCTCAGTTCCACTTTGACTACGATAATATTTAAATATATTAACAAGGGAACTTTCGACTATGGTCTCTAATGTGGATAAAGACAATTACTCACATCATAATCAAATACAAATGTAACTAGGGACTGCCTACATGCATAACAATATAATGTCGCATAATATGTTATGTAAAACAATAATAATATGTAAATATTCCAATAATTAAATCAGGGAATAATGCACAATATTTCATTACATATAAAATATCTATGATCAATTTGAGTTTTGGACACTAATTTCCAACATGAGATGACATGTAAAGGAGATTGAGCTGATATAAAACCAAGGGCAAGACAGCTATAGGGACGCATGGGCTAAAGTGTTTTTCCCTAGCCTATGAACGTTTAACTGTAGCAGGTAAAGTAACAGCCAAGACCAACTAAACATACAAAATAGGGGAGAAAAACAACCTGGTAAATTAGCCAGTAAGCGAACCTATATATCTACAAATGAAACTAAGTCAAGATAGTTACCCTTCTTGGTATGGAAAAATGTGCCCTTCCCTCTTTCAAACACACACACACACACAACACAAGGTGATTTTTAGTACAAAAGGGGTGGAAAATATGTTGAAGGGTGAGGGATAAGGGTATTTATAGGCCCAAAAAGTAGATTGGAATTAATGGATGAGATGTTTTTTCCAATATAGCCCAGACATCGAACGTTGGTCTATATAATCGAACGTTTTAAGTGTACTGTTTATTCAACGGTTCCTACGAGTTTCAAATCGATCGTTGGGTTATATTATCGAGTTGTTTAAGGTGCACGTTATAGATCCTTCGAGACTTAAATGCGATTGTTCGATGTTGAGCGTTTCGTTCCCAAATCGAACCGTTCGACTTTCGTAAAAGGAAAAATCCAAAATTCCACACTTGTAACATGAATCAAACCTAGCATCCTTTAAGTTATAATTAGAGCCATCTTAACCTAATTAGTATCTGATGGTACTACATTGGCAACTCTTCCGAATGCCTATGTGGTAGACAAGCACACTGAAATAACATTTTTCTTCATCTTTCCATAAGTACAATTTCATTTTAGTGTGTAATAGCATTCCTAGTGCCTCAAATAAAATTTTACTAGCTATCATTTAACTGAAACCCATTTTTTTTTTCTATTTAACCATCAACTTTTTAAAAGCATCCCTGAACAGCCCAGCAAATTAAACTATCTTACTATCACTAATTCCATTTAATATTATTTTTCAAAGATTTCTTTATTCTTTCTCAAACATTTATATTTTTTGAAAATGTTTGTCTTTTTTCTAAAAGGTCATAATTTTGAAATTGTGTCTTTATTCTAAACGTTAACTAGTTTAAAAAAAAATTATCTTTTTCTTAAAAATTTGTGATGAAAAAGACATTTAGAATATTCTTTATATTATTATTATTTAATTATTATTATGTAGTTTTGTCATGGGAAGGAAGAAAAAGGAAGAAAGAAAAAAGAAAAGGAAAGAAAAAATAAAAAAGAGAGATAAAATATTAATTTTAAGAAATTGATGATGAATAATACTCATCAATTTTATGAGTATTGTTTACTCATCAAATTTTTTCTTGGTTAATGTGTTGAGTCACTAAGAATGCTCTGTATGGGCTTACACAAACAATTTTCTAATGATGTTTCTTGGCCTACATGGGATGGTCTTATAGTGCCCAGGTATGTGCCTTAAATGAAGTTAACTATGCAATATCTAAGAAATAAGAATCGACATCATTTTATACCTTTGAAAAAATTATGAGGTTTTTGGATATTTGAGTGGCTGCAAACTTGAGGAGATGTTTATTGGAACTTTTTAAAATTGAGTAAGTAATTAGTGTTGAAGGAACGAAGGTGACTCTCAAGGGAAGCACACCTAATTGGAAGAAGACGCAGTGTAGAACTGCTAGAATGTATCAAGGAAGATTTCATCAATAATCAACCTTGAGAACAAATGTTTTTTTAGGGCGGGGGAAAGAGAAGATTCTCAAATAAGTCCTCCTAAATTTTCTTGATTTATCCTTGATTGCTTTTAATCTGCATAAAGCATGCTTGATTGTTATATTGTCCTTTGATTTTTTTTTTTTTTTTGGCATATTGGCTTGTTTTGCCTCTATAAGATAGAGATGTAGATTTCGCAACACATTGATTATTAAAAATTTGCAACAAACTCCCAATTTCACCAATACCAAAAAATAAGTTGGAATCTGGATACAAAAACCCAATAAAACTGATAATATATATCATATATACTGTACATGTAAACGTATATACATTATATACATATATAACATGTACATGTATATACATGTAATATTATGGAATGAAATCCAGCAAAACATATAAGAGAAAGAAAATTACCCATAGAAGTGAAAGCAGATGTTTGTAAAATAAATAAAGCTACTTAAAAATTATTCGGTACTTAGGTAGTTAGAGCACAATTCTAGTTGACTCGATTAATTAATTAAATGGGTTTTGTCATGAACACAAAAGTAATGCTAAATTATTAAATAATGCATACTTGTTTAAACTAAGTCAAACTCGATTAATGTTCATCAATACAAACTCGATAAGGCTTAATTTTATAATCTACTATATAGTCAACTACTGATATAATACTAAATTAATTATATATATAAATTTATAAAATACATTCAATAATTTAAAATGTTAATTTATAATTTAAGAGTATATATTAAAAATGTATGTGATGTATATGTTATATGTTATACTTATATGCTATATGCTATACATTATATATTATAAGTACATTCCAATAATTTTGAATATATGTTATATGACTATTATCATTTATGTTATTAGTATACTAATATAATATAAGTATGAAATAATTAAAGTATAATATACTGATATATGTATAAATGTATAAGTATATAATATATATTATATGCATAACAATATATATAATATTTTATTAATAGTGGAAGAAAACAGAAAAAGAAAACACTGAAAATTTTTTTAAACATGTATAAATTGTTTCAGATTTTATTTTTTGGTGTTTTAATTTTACTTGTTTTTTGTTTTTAAAAACGATTTGCCAAATATAAATAAATGCGTTTTACTGTTTTAAAAGCAGAAAAACCGAACCAAACAGCCCCTAGCATCTAAAATAAAAGTTCCCGTATATTGCATAGAAAAAAAAAAAAGAAATGCCACCGAAATGCCCACGATTTGAATCACGACGGTCAAACGTGGCGACAAGATATCGTGAATTAAAAAAGCGCAGGGTGCTTTAGTAAGAGCGTGTCCTTGTCAAGGCAAGGGACACTTTTGCCCTTGTTTTGACAATGACCCTCTCCAGTTCAAATCCATTTGTAAGAGCACTCCCATTGGCTTATGCAAATTTTTAGCCATAATGGCTAACCAAAACCTACTTTTGCTAGTTTAGCTAATGTACAGTAAAAGACACCATACATCCGATTATCTATTCTTTCTCTATATCCATTAAATATTCTTTTTTTATTCTTTGTTTATCTTTGTTTATTATTTCTTTATTTCATTTTTAATGATAGTACTTTTTTGACAATTATTTTTTTCAAATGGTCAATTTTTTTTTTTAAAAAAAAAGTCATTGTTTTAAAAATGTATTTTTTTTAAAAAATGTCATTTTTATAAGACAGTCATTTTTCTAACAGTCATATTTTCCAACAGTCGTTTTTTTTTTTTAATTGCTCATTTTTTTAAGGGTCATTTTTTATTTTATTTTAGAATTGTAAAAAAATATTCTCAAGTATATTATGAGAATATCTTTTTTGGGAATTCTTAATAGATTATTCTCATAATATTCTCAAGTATATTATGAGAATATTCTTTTTTGAAAAGTGTAATAGAATATCTTCCGAATATTCCTAAGAATATTATGAGAATATTCGTTTAATAAAGTATTTATTGTATTTTTTCCATAGCTTAATTTCACTATAAATGGTTAAAGTTATTGTAAAGAATGACACATCAAAAACACTTCTTCTTCTTTTCTCAATTTTCTTAGCTTTTCTTACTATTTATGGATCCTAGTTTTGAAATTTTTGACTCCTCCTCCTCTGATGACGAGTTGGATGTCATTTTAGCTTTTTCTGTGGAAGAAGAACGGTTGCGTGATGAAAGAGGCTCAACATCACGCCTTGGTTCTGTTCAACGCCGCCGCATGTTCATCAGGCGTAATACTATACAAGGACACCAACGCCTTTTAACTGACTATTTTTCAGAATCGCCAGTGTATCCTCCCAAGAAATTTCGAAGGAGGTTTCGAATGCAACGTTCTCTATTTTTACGTATTCAAGCTGCAATAGAAGTTCACGAACCATATTTCGTCCAAAAAAGAGATGCTGCTAAAAAGCTCGGGCATTCTTCCCTTCAAAAGATGACTGCTGCACTTAGGATGCTCGCTTATGGAATTTCAGGTGATTTTATGGATGAATATTTGCAGATTGCAGAAAATACTGCAAATATTTGTTTGCAACTTTTTGTTAGAGCAGTGATTTCAATTTATTCTGACAAGTACTTGAGGTCACCAAACAGCGATGACATTGCTAGATTGCTAGAGGTGAATGAAAGCCGTGGATTTCCAGGTATGTTAGGAAGCATTGATTGCATGCATTGGAAATGGAAGAATTGTCCTCAAGCATGGGCAGGTATGTTTTCTGGTCATATTCATGAACCAACAATTATTTTGGAAGCTGTGGCGTCATACGATCTTTGGATATGGCATGCATTTTTTGGGTTACCAGGGTCTCATAATGATATTAACGTACTAGAACATTCTACTCTATTTACCGAGCTCGCTGGAGGGTGTGCTCCTCCAGTCAACTACTCAATCAACGGTAATGACTATACAATGGGATACTATCTCGCCGATGGTATATATCCTTCGTGGTCAACATTCATTAAAACAATTCATGCTCCACAAGGAAATAAGAGAAAAATTTTTGCAAAAACTCAAGAGTCGACAAGGAAAGATGTAGAACGTGCATTTGGTGTGCTTTAAGCACGATTTGCAATTGTTCAAGGGCCTGCACGTAGTTACAGCCATGGAATGCTTAAAGAAATCATGATGGCGTGCATAATATTGCACAACATGATTGTTGAAGATGAGCGACATTTATACCTTAGAGCAAATGATTTCGTTTACGATCAAATGGATGAGAGTCCCCAGGAACCACTGTCAGATGATCATGCACAAGAACTTACGGACTTCATTGAACGTCATCATCGCATTAGAAACAGAGCGACTCATTCTCAGCTGCAATCAGACCTCATTGAGCATTTATGGCAACTACATAGTGAGTCGTAGAAACTTCTAATTTTAAATTTCATTGTATCGCATTATGTTATGTTACTCTTTTTTGCAATGTTGAACTTATTTGGTACTTCCAACAATTTTCCAACAATTTAATTGTAATGTTGGAACCATTATGTTATGTTATGTTGAACTTATTGGCAAATCTCCTATTTTGCACCAATTTTTCTAAGTCCTAGTCCTCACTAAAGAACAATTGCCTATGAAGAGATAATCAGTGCCAAATGCATTTAATTTGCAGAATTAAATCTGTATTCACAACTTATGAAAATGGATAAATTTGATCATATTAAAAAAGAAAATTCAAAATGAAACAATTCAGAATTTCTAATCTATGTTTTCATANGCAGGGTTGTGTCAACGGTCAATGGAAACCGTTACGTTTAATTCAGAAAAAAAAAAAGATATTAACGAACTCAAAACGACGCGTTTAACAGAAACACATTGGGTTTAAGCTTTAGAGAGAGACCAGAGGAGAGGAAGACAGAGAGGCGGTCTTGGGATCGAAGGAGAAGATCTCGAGCACAGAAGGAGAGGAGTCCCCACCGCTCGACTTGCCCAACACAACCAGATTCACTTTCTCGGGCCTCCGGATCCACGACCCGCACGTCACCGGACCCTGCTTCGACCCACCACCCTCCATCAGGTTTTGCAGTTCAACGACGTACGAAACCGTCGTTGGAAGACAGAGTTAGAGGCAGAGAAGAAAACAGAGTTTCTCTTTTGTCCTATTTTTTGACAACGTTATATATAAACACAACAGGGTACAGGTACTGAGAGGCACGATTTTGTTTGTCGCGGATTAAAATATGAATTGTTGTGAGGTGGATAGAATTGTACTTTAGAAACACCGTCGAAACTACTAGAAAGAACAGTGGTGAGAAGAGGAAAGTCAACTCTTATGGAGTCTTTGGGTTATATATAGAAAGTAAAGTTTTTTGGGTTTGGCGGATATTCCCTTAGGATCCCGCGGGAAGAGGCGTCATGTCGTTTAATAATGTTTTGTGGAGTCTTTTTTTTTTTGAAATGTGTTTTGTGGAGTCTACCACTCCCTTTCTCTTTTTTATTTCAAATTAAAAGTGCACAAATGTTTCAGTGTCTTATTAATAAATGTAATTTTGTGTGGTTCAAGTACTCATAGTAGGGTCTGATTAATATGGGCCTGCAATTCTAAGCATCACGCCAGCAACAAAGTAATGAGTTTCTTTTTCTTTCTTTTTTTAACAAAATAAATCAAAATCAAAATAAGGAAATAGGTGGCTAGACCACCCTGGAAGAAGTAGCTGACTCTCTCCGGTCGCATTCAAATGACTGTTCAACCACCGAAAAGTATGGTTGAATAGGCCGACCACTCTTTAAGAGCACTCTCATTGGCTTATGCAAATTTTTAGCCATAATGGCTAACCAAAACCTACTTTTGCTAGTTTAGCTAATGTACAGTAAAAGACACCATACATCCGATTATCTATTCTTTCTCTATATCCTTTAAATATTCTTTTTTTATTCTTTGTTTATCTTTCTTTATTATTTCTTTATTTCATTTTTAATGATAGTACTTTTTTGACAATTATTTTTTTTCAAATGGTCATTTTTTTTTAAAAAAAAAAAGTCATTGTTTTAAAAATGTCTTTTTTAAAAAAAAAAAATGTCATTTTTATAAGACGGTCATTTTTCTAACAGTCATATTTTCCAACAGTCGTTTTTTTTTTTAACTGCTCATTTTTTTAAGGGTCATTTTTTATTTTATTTTAGAATTGTAATAAAATATTCTCAAGTATATTATGAGAATATCTTTTTTGAGAATTCTTAATAGAATTATTTCTGAAATATGACTACTTGAATATGTTTCTTGTATATTGTAATTTAAAACACTGTTTCATGATAAATATGATCTGGACACTTTCTCTAAATGTTTGCTGTCACTCTCAAATTATTTAGAGACTTTTATATCTGGAAAGTTTAAATTACTACAACATCATTGTCCACAGATTATCCTCATATAAATAATTATATATTCTTTCTTTCTAATTGGCGGGTGGGATATTGGGAATTTAGGATGTTTAATACTCAATTTATGATCTTGCAGTGTTCCAAAGGCCAAGGAACAATTATACTCTCAAGGCCAATTTAGGCCAATTTAGACCACATGAGTTTATAATAACATGGCATTAACCCGGACAACTTGCACCATATATAATATGAGCAGTAAAAAGAAAATATATATGAAAAAAAAAAGTTATAGAGCTCTTGCAAAAAGTCTTTGCATTGTGGAACACATCCACTAGAGCTCTTGCAACTCCACTGGTAGCTGGACTGATTCTGCTGCAAGAAGCAAGTATAATCAAAACAACAATTGCAAACCCATCTCTCTCTCCCTCATTAAAAAAAAAAAACAAAAAGCTAGTAGGAGAGTTAATAAGCATCTGAAAAATCTGCATCTTTAGAACAAAAAGAAAAAAATGAAAGGAAAACATAAGCTGACAAATGATCATCCATTCCTACATCAAAGTTCAAACTACATTACAATATTGGACCATGTTCACAAACTAACTAGTAAGTCCACAAAAAATACTTTCCACAAAATAGACTTGCCTTCTATCAAAGTTCAAACTACATTACAATATTGGACCATGTTCACAAACTAACTAATAAGTCCACAAAAAATAATTTCCACAAAATAGACTTGCCTTCTATCAAAGTTCAAACTACATTACAATATTGGACCATATTCACAAACTAACTAGTAAGTCCACAAAAAATACTTTCCACAAAAAATACTTTCCACAAAATACATCGAACACATGTAAAAGCATTTAGTCAATTTCAAGTGGTATTGACTTTACGTTTTTCAATGATTTCCATTTGACGTGAACGAAAGTATTCTTTTCTTATTGGAGACATGTTGCTTGTATCCATACTCATAATTTCTCTGTCCTCTCTCAATCGCTCCACCTCAAGCCTGTTTTTGTTAACACGATTAGCCTCAAGTTCCCTTTCCTCTCTTGATTGCTCCATCTCAAGTCTTTTTTTGTTAAGAAGATTAGCCTCATGTTTCCTTTCTTCTCTCAATTGTTCCATCTCAAGCCTTTTTTTGTTAAGACGATTAGCCTCATGTTTCCTTTCCTCCCTCGCTTGCTCCATCTCAAGCCTTCCTTTTTTGTAAGACGAATAAATTCTTGTCGTTCTTCCATTCTCTGCTCATGAGATTTTTTCTTGTCTTCCTTTATATCATTAACTACCTCTGCAAGATTCGAAGACATATGATCTTGCCTCCTTCGTGTTTTCTCTCTCTCTTTTTGGGCCTTCTTGCCAATTGGCCTCTCCAAGTCTACAAACGCTGATTGAGACACATTGTCTTCCCCTAAATGTATCTAGTCTGGAGGAGCTAGAGGAGCAGAAGGTTCTTGTGATAGTGATTTTCTTTTTGATTTTTTGTTTCCTTCGGCCACATTTTGTTTTCATTTTGGGTGACATTTCAACGTATTCCAACAATGTTCGAAATTAAATGTGACACCATGGTTGTTGTGATACAACAACTTCGCTTGCTCAATCTGAAAAATTAACAAAGATTTAATAATTAAAAGCTTGATACTAAATAATCATTGGCTCATTGATTTTAAGGTACAACACTCCATTCATACCTTATCTTGTTCGGTTAGACCACTTGAAGGTTTTCTTTCGATTTGACATACGCATGCACAAAACTTGTTTGTGGCAACTTGGATTGTTGACCATCGATTCGTTATTGAATTCACAGAACGTGTGATGAAAGTAGGCTTCTTATATTCATCATAGTGCGCATGAACTCTACCCCAAAATGTTGACGCTTTTTGATTGGTACCATGAATTGCATCCATACTAGTAGCAAGCCAAGACGATACTAGTAAGTTGTCTTCTTCTAGACTAAAGTTTCCTCTCCGTTGCAATTTTTTAGTGGTGGATTCCATTTGAGGTTGGAACTGAGTGTCTTGGGAATCAATGTTCTCATTTAAAGGAGCCGGAATGTATGCATTGTAATTGTAATCTCCCTCATGCATGAGAGGGACAAGGAAGGAATCGTCATGCAAATCCATCCTTCAAAAATAAATTATATTTACATCCAAAGCTTGTTAACAACCAATTTTGAATGTTTTCTACGTAAAACTTAATGTCGACAAGCTAAAAAAATCTCTCTTCCTAATTGTTGGGTTGACATCTCTCTTCCTCCCACCCTTTAGTGTGTTTGGGTGCTCTTTTTTTTTTTGTTCCAGCCATGTTCCACCCTTTAGTGTGTTTTCACTTTATCCAAAATCAAATTAGCATGCACCAACAGAAAAAGATTAATCCATTTTTCTCCTCCTCAAACACCCATGTCCAATATCCCAAAGTGTTCACCACTTAAAGAAAAAAGAAAA
>FXXK01002940.1:0-10447 GCA_900184695.1 Betula pendula
GCTCCCTACTTTATCCTTAAAAAGGGGAGTAAAATCAGTTTTCTTACTTTAGAGAACCATTTTTTCTAAACACAAAACTCCGGCTCTCTAAACTAGAAACTATTTTAATTTTTCATTTAAATTTAATTTTAAAAAAATTTATTTTTTCTCCATAATAAAATTGAAAAATCAAAAAGTTAGAAATAAAAATTCATATTTTATATAAAAAGAAGGAGTAGAGAGTGAATGATTTCTCTAGTAGGGAGCATTTCATGCTCCCTACTCTTTTTCCTAAACAGTAGAGAGTTCGGAAAGAGCAATAAAATGGATCTAAATAATTTTGCTCTTTAAAATAGAAAAATTCTTTAGGAACCCGATGAAATACTCGAACATAGCCAAGTTATATCACTTAAACAGGATTGAATCCCCTATATTATCAAAATATGAGATTTCATATTTTTAAATCTCAGCCTTTTTAAATCCAATGGCTGAAACACATGCCACTTATTGCTGGTTACCAACCCGAGTTAATCAGCATTTAAAAAGAAAAGAAAAAAAGTCTAAAAATCTAAAAACAAGTAACAAATTTGCCGGGAACCGGATAACCAGTTTTATATATATATATCTTTTTCCTCTTTTTTTTTTTTTTTTTGTTTTGCGGCCAGGAGCTGCTTGCTCATGCTGCAGGGAGCATGTTTGAGAGAGAGATAAAAGAGATGGAGAGAAGGGAGAGTAAGAAAAGAAAGAAAAAAAAAATGAATTCGTTCCGCATTAAATATGAAAAAACTTTTTTCACTCCCTAACTTCAAAATAATTTGTGATGAGAAATAATTAAAAATAATTTTTTTTTTTATGCTCCATAAATATTAAAACCGGTTATCGGTAATAACCGATTGAAAAACTGGTTCTATAACGGTTACTAGCAATTGCAACCGGACCCTGTTGCGATTGCGGTTACTCAAATTAAATAACCGAATACCCGATTGCGGTTCAAGTTATTGCCCAATAACCGCACCGGTTGACACCCCTACCCACACAAACGCTGTTCTCTCGCCCTTTCTCTCTCTCTCTCTCTCCCCCCCCCCCCCCCCCCCACGTTCTTTCCTTTCCTCATCTATGGTGTTTTGTGCCATGGCCTTGGGCTTAATTTTTTTTTTTTGGGTTTTGGTTCTATGGCCGAATGGGATAGAGAGGAAAGTTTTGGGAGCTTTTTCTGTTTTCGTTGAGGAAGGGAAGGGAGCTTTCTCCACCGTGCCCTTCTGCCGTCCACGACCAGAGCTCCGTCCACGGCTGGACAACCCAGCACTGCCACCCACTCTCTCCTTCCACTCCACCGTGCGCCGCCTCCTTTCCACCGTGCACCGCGCTGCCGTCCACGGCCCAGATCCGGTGCTCCGACCCAGTGGATTCAGTCAGCAAATGTTGGTTCACTTCCCCACTTTTCCCCACACACGCTTCTCTCTCCCTCACTACCCGCTGGGGAAATGCCTTTTCTCTCCTCATATCCCCTCTGTTTCTTGCTTTTCTTCTGATATAATTGACTTGGGCTCACTGTGATGGGATTTGTTTCTGGGGTTTTGGGGTTCGTTGATGGATGTTCGAGTTTTGATGGCGGAAACAGAGGATGGACTTAGAGTTGAGAAAAATGGCTTTTGGTGGGGGAATATAGAACTTTGGCATCACTGTTGCCAAAATGGGTTTTGAGAAATAAATAGTTGGGTAAAATCATGGTTTTGCGTATGAGGATTTAGGTTGAGAGCAAGACCTTAAAACCTGGCTAATCAAGAAAAAAAGAAACTGAAGCGTTTGTTTTTGAGATTTTTATGCAGTATTGAGAAGAATGTGGAAAACGAAGACTTTTTATGATGTTCAAAGACAGACTTAACGTGGGTTGCATACCCATCCACCTGTATTTGGTGATGGGCGGAGGAGGAACACTTTGCAGTTTGCAGATGTGGAGCGGAGAGGGAGAGGAAGACCTCGGAGGAAGAATGAATGAAATGGGGTTTTTTTTTTTTTTGAAAGGCTGGTTAACCCAACCCAGGGGTTGGGTAACGAGCAAAAATGCTGATGGGATGAGTGGAATGCTTGCTTGTGTTTTATCCATTCGATTTTAATGAAAGGTTAATGAAGGGCTGAGATTGAAGAATATGAGAATCTCATATTTTTGATAATATTAGGGGATCTGTTTTCCATTTAACATGACAAGCTCTTTTGGTCTCTCTCCTTTGGAACAACGCTTTGGTCCAACTCTTTTGGTCTCTCTTCGCTATCTGACGTCGGTAGCTATGTGAAAAGGAGATTCCCAGACTTTGTTCTGTCTTCATCCCACGCGCTCGTCCCCCACACGCGCTATGCACCAATATGAACTTCATTCTTTTTTTTCTTTTCTTTTCTTTTTTTTTTAAGTAAATATGAACTTCAAACACTCAAGTTGTTCAACATAAACTCGGTCTTGTAAATCAATTTTTGACTCTCTCACACCATGAGTATTCAATTGACTTTTTTAGAGTCTATTTGTTCGAACAGGTGGTTTAGATTTCGATTTATCTAAACATTTATCTAAACAGACAGATCCTATAAAGACTTTTACGATTATTCTAGATTTCAATTTTATCATAAAAACCTTTTATTCTCTCTCTTTTTTTCTACAACTTCTTTTTTGCCGTATCTTTTTTTTTTAGCTCCTTAAATTACATAAAAATATAAGAAATGTTTTTTTTAACTATTTTTAAGATTACCAAAAAAAAAGTAAAAAATAGCCGCTTTCTCTAAAAATATTTTCACCTCTAACAAACTCCTCAAATTAACATTTGGTGCATGGGTTACGTCAACTTGTTCGGTCTAAATCACCACAAAATGTTAAGACTAATTGCATATTTGCCATGTTTCTAAATGTTCAAATCCTTACTACAAAAAAAAACACCTTAGCGAAATCTAGGGTCATGTTCACATGACGAGATAATGGTGAAGGTTTTCAACAAAAGCCAGTTAATCAAACGTGGATTCCCTCCCCATATTCCTTTTCCTAAAAAAAAAAAAAAAAAAATTGTGTTAGTTAATCAAGTGATATAGACTTAAAAGAATCCGAATAGACTTAAAGGCATAACTCCTCATTAAAAGCTTTTCTCATAATTGATTCCTCATTTTTACGTAGAACCTTTTGCAACTTGTCTTGCCTTTAAGATTTCAACGTTCTCATCTATCATTCTCTTTCTCTTATAACAACAGAAACAAGCACGTTATTTGTGAAAAATTCATATTTATATGACAATTTTGCTCCTCTTATTTTAATAAACGGGCTCCTTTTCTGCATTTCAAATGAAATACAGAGGATCATAGTCCTTTCACACGGGGGTTTCTATCCTGTGAATAGGGCCTAACTTGAGCTACCTTGGCTTTCGATGAATATCTTGGGAAAGTATTTTATGTTTTTAATTTTGTAGGACTTGAATATCAACGAGTCCAAGGCATTTATTTCTAATTTTCATGAATTGATTGGCACACCAATCATCTTAGTGAGTTGGAGGGCTATGTAAGGTTTGGATACCAACTGACCTTAAGAGGGTCCTTTCACTAGGAAGTCCAGCTGATCTCCAAAGGTATAAATAATTATGGGGTCATTAAGGACCCAACGGCCCATAATTTAGCTAGCTACTAGGATCCGAGTGTACGTTAACCAAAAGGACGTTGTCAAGCAGTTGATTATTCATTCGTCAGCTCAACTAACCAAACACCCACATGATACTACCCCTCCTAACAGATTGAGAGAAGGAATCTCCACATCAGGTAACAACTTCTTAGCTTGAGTCCCTCGAACCCTAAGGAGACGTTGGCCTATATAAGGAGCCTAAGTGAACTTCACAGGTATGAAATATGGCCCTTAGCAAAACTCTGCCAAAATACTCATTCGCTATACACTTACTAGCTTGGGTGTCGGAGTGGCTTGATTGGATCCCACCGGTGAAACCTTCTAACCATTTATCTCTCTTGCAGAGCTTCTCCCTAAAAGGCAGTATTGTGGTCATTGTAGGTCCTTACACTAAAGGTTTAAAAAAATATTTTGATGTGAAATAAATATAAAAAAATATTTTTATTTTTTTTAATAAGTAATAAACCAATATCATTAAAAAGTGTATGACACCTTAAGTACATAAGAAGTATACAAAAGAAAACACATAGCTATGGAGAGCAAAACGAACAAGAAAAACACTATAACTAAGCGACAATGGAGAAACAAACGCCGCAATCCAAAGATACAAGGTAGTAAAACAAAGAAAGAATCCCTCCAAGACCTCTCACTATTCTTAAAGATCTTGTCATTCATTTCCCTCCACAAAATTAATATATATATTATATATAATAGAAGCAAGTAGGCATCATTTTCTACACCGCAACACTTCTAGGTCAGCCAGAGGACTATCAACAGTCATACAAATCAACAATACGTCTAAGTATGACCAAAACGACTAAAAAAAGCACTCAAAATGACGGAAGCCACATCGCAAAGAAGAAGGAGGTGGTCCACAGACTCTCAATTACTTGCATATGCACATCTATCTATCATGATGACGTGTCGCCTACTAAGATTATCAAAGGTGAAGATCTTACCTTAAGGTATTGTGAATGTAGTCGGATTTTCCCGATCCAACTCGAGTTGGATCGGAAAAACCTAACTACGTTCAGAAAACCCCATGAGCAACATGGCTGGCAACGCTCATTTCACCTACCGTGCAATAGCCGCAGCTACGTCCGGGTATGTAGGTGCATGGATTAGCAGCTGATGGCAGCACCGGACCCTTTGGAGTGACTGCATTGCAAGATTATTTTTGTCCAACCATTGCTCTCCATCCAACGGCCTCATTGCCAAAACTTGATGAAATTCAATACAAATAGAATGGTATAAATCAACACCATTGACAGTATTTGCTTTTAGAAAGCCTCATTTGTGAAATGAAATCAGTGGATTTCTCTTATGTGATTCGAAACAATTTTTTTTTTTTTTCTGCATTTGAGAAGGCAATGAAGAGTCTCTGCTAAGTATTTGAGTTTGGGCAAAAAATCGAGTGATGCTATTCTTTATGCCCATTTCACATTAGTTGATGTAGTGTATTTCACGTGACTTTCTATGTCAGCCACTTAAAACACGCCAGTTAATTAATGTGAAATATATATGATAAATGGGTAGGAAAATGAGTATTACTCATGTGTTTATATTTCTTTTATTCTTCATGTAATCTTAAGTAATGCTATATACCACATTTTATCTCACAATGTTGATGCGACAGTTCTAACCAACCCTTGAATTTTTATTTTTATTTTTAATAATGATTAATCCAAGGATTAGTTGAAGAGCAATGCTACATGTCTAACTCCATCCAACTTTGTATATGTGATTTTTTTTTTTTTTAAGAGTATGCATTTGAATTTGTAGGGCTCATGTTTATCCACATGCAAAGTTAGATAGAGTTGGACACCAAACATTTTTCTTAGTTGAAATTGCCACATCAGCATTATGAAATAATCTTGGATAAAAATATGATTTCTAGCTACTCTTATATAAAAATTGATGAAATATGAATAGAAACAGAGAAAATTCCCCCCCGACAATACAATTTATGAAGTATTTCTCAGTTTTACCATGGTATTTCCTTTGGTGGATGACAACTCGTGGCCTGAAAACCGCCGGCTGAAATTTGCCTAGTTTCGCCGGAAGCTGACAAGACACCTCCGAGTAGTAATGGAGCAAGCACAGCTAGTAATTTATGATGCATGTCTTGCCTTTTTGTCCAGTATGCTCCTTAGTATGCCATTGTTGCAGGGTGGGTGCAAGAAAACAATATGCAACTGCTATGGTAAGTGGCAACTCTCCAACAAATTTGCAGGTGTAGGAAAAAAAAAGTGCAACTAATGCATAAAGAACCTCTCAAAATCAATCAACTGAACTGGAGCGCTAAAAAACAAAAACCTAAATTGGTAAGATCTAATAGCATTACAATGGGTACAAGGCTTCTTCCCACGCCCACACCCATCCCCCCATCTCTCTGTTTTCTCTATTTCTTTCCATCTTGACCTCTCAGATTCCATTGGCATTTATCCTTTCTTCTTAACAAGTATTTGTATTCATGGTAGAAAATCTTGATCCACTTGATACTTCATTATTTGGAAATATCCTATTGTTCATTCTGAACTTTTCTGTGGCAGTGAGTGCCAAACTTAAACTTCCATACTTAAAAGTGTTGAACTCACAGAGAACACGGATATTACCAGAAGAGCGGTTTCGTATTTACGGATTCAGATAAGATTCCCAACCATCTTTCTCCAGCTTCTCTCCTTTTGTCAAGACATCATTCCTTGTGTCTTCTTGATATTGGCTCATTCTGCAAATAATATTAAACCCAGATAGTAAGTGCAGGATATATGAACTAAAGTTTTTTTTATTTCTTTCTTAGGTTTATAACACAGTGCAGAGAGNAGCAACTGCAACTGGGACCCCAGTTGCGGTTGCGGTTGTTAAAAATAAAAAAAACGGGAACCCCGGTTACGGTTGCGGTTATTGCCCAATAACCGCAACCGGTTGTACACCTCTAATTTGCAGTGTAGAAAAAAAAAAAAGAAAAAAGAAAGGGTGCAACTAATGCATAAAAAACCTCTCAAAATCAATCAGTTGATCTGGAGCCCTAAAAAAAACCCTAAATTGGTAAGATCTAATAGCATTACAATGGGCTTCTTCCCACGCCCACACCCACACGGGCCACACCCACCCCCAGCTCTCTGTGTTTTCTCTATTTCTTTCCTTGACCTCTCAGATTCCATTGGCACTCGTCCTTTCTTCTTAACAAGTATTTGTGTTCATGGTAGAAAATCTTGATCCACTTGATACTTCATTATTTGGACATATACTTTAGTTCATTCTGAACTTTTCTGTGGCAGTGAGTGCCAAACTTAAACTTCCATACTTAAAAGTGTTGAACTCACAGAGAACACGCATATTACCAGAAGAGCGGTTTCGTACTTACGGATTCAGATAAGATTCCCAACCATCTTTCTCAAGCTTCTCTGCTTTTGTCAAGACCTCATTCCTTGTGTCTTCTTGATATTGGCTCATTCTGCAAATAATATTAAACCCAGATGGTAAGTGCAGGATATATGAACTAAAGTTTTTTTATTTCTTTCTTAGGTTTATAACACAGGTTAATAAAGCAACATATTTCTCTCTGAGGCTCTATGATCTGTTATTTTACGACTATCGAAGTCATTGTGCGGAAACTAACATGATTAAGCAAGCATTCGGATACTTCCACCATTCAGATGTTATTTTGCTACCACATATATTCTGCATTTGATTAACATGGTTCAAAAAAATCGCCTCCATCCACTTGCCTAAATTTTTTGAGTATTTGTGCCAAGGAAATATGTGTAATTGTAAATAACAAAAGCACAAAGGTAATATCTTTTTCCTGCCAATGCAAATCAAAGAATTAAATAGAATTTGCTCTCATCAAATAAGGTGAACTAAAAAAAAAAAAACAGAAAAGGGCATCTCTTAGATTTAAGGATTTGCAGCATCCAATTAAAAATGAACTATTCTTTCTAGACTAAGATTGTATTTGTAGGATACTGGATCTTTACAAAACTGTACAACCCATAAATTAATAACATAGAAGTTAAAAAACGGTATACCTGCACAATGGATAGAAGCGAATCAAGTCCATCCAATGCAGAAGCACGCACCGGGACACCAATAACAGGCAAGGGAGTAAGTGCAGCTACCATACCTGCAAGTCATGACATAGCTTAATTAATGCCAGTGAGACATTGATGCATTACAACAGTATTTATGGAGTGTAGTTCAAATATAATATGCCTGGCAAGTGGGCTGCACCACCAGCACCAGCAATGATAATCTGAATGCCTCGCTCCCGAGCAGAGGAGGCATAAGTAAACATCATTTCAGGGGTCCGATGTGCTGAAACTATTTTCACCTGCAAATTATAATACATGCTCATGTTAGAATTGGAATATACAAGAAAACAGAATCACTGGTAGATGAGTCCCAAAACAGACATTGTAATTCATGAAAAGCTAACCTCATAAGGAACACCAAACATATTCAAAATCTTTGCAGCATCCTTCATGACAGGAAGATCAGAATCAGAGCCCATAATGATCCCAACATGTGGTGTTACTGCACTCAGAAAGAAGAACATTAATGCAATTTGAATGTAACAAACTTTCTTCTAAATCACAACAACTTTAAGGCACATAAACTTTAAACAAACAGAAAATTCTTGGAACTATCATCAAAGTCGGAGCTGGAGCTTACATGTAAGCGTGGGATATCCCCCATCCCCTAAGGAATAAAAATCATAAATCCATAGTGGAGAATGACAGCGGCAATGCCAAAGGAAGAAGTAGTAGATCTTTTAAAAGGAAATCATATAATGTAAGCTCCAAGCAGTTTGACAAACCATGCCTCCCAGTAAACACCCCCCCCACACACATTTCCACCCCATGAAAGACTGTTGCAATAGACAAGATGAACACAAACTATAAAGCATTTAGACAAAACTTACTTCTTGGTCCACAAGCATCATGGCATTCAGTAAATAACTATGACACCCTAGGGCAACTAACCTGTAGACTGACAATCAGAACCTTCTTCATTCAGCATTGATTTTAACCGTTGTTCCACATCGCTAAAGGAGGGTCCAACAATAGTGACATGGCCCATTTTTCTTTGCTTTCGTATTTCTGCAAAGTCATTGAGGCAATGCAGGCTACTGTCAAATATGAGAGAGAGAGAGAGAGAGAGAGAGAGAGAGAGAGAGAGAGGGTGTAAGCAGAATCTAACCTGGTTTATCATACCAATGAACAGTAGCCCTTGGAATGCCCAATGCCCTTCTAATTAGTTGGTGAGCTAAAAAGAAACCAGGCTCACCCTGAAATTTTAAAAAAATAAAATAAAAATGGCACAACCCTATTAATTGCTTTATCTTCTAAGAGCTATGCTTACTGAAGAGATTTGAAAACATTTTGTAGTATATCCATGTTCAGATACATATTTTCACTAACATTTACAAGGTTTCTAAGATAAAACAGATGGAAATGTGTAGTACGTGTCATGGAGACATAATTGTGATTTCTAAAATTTTCCTTGTGCAGAATGGTATACAATGTCATCAAGCTCAAGCACAGACTTCAACCTATACACTCAGTGCAACTTCAACAAACTTCAAATAGAATATTTTCACTGGAGGTATATGACAGGAAATAGGTTGTCAACTATGTATATTTTTGTCCAGAGTTCAGGAAGAAATTTATTTTCCAATTTTTTCTCTACATATAAGACGAATGACTTCAGCTTCATGCTGTCATCATAAGTACAAGACATCTCTCTTTCTCTGTCACTCTTTCTCTCTCAGAAGCAAATCTAACCAAATGGTTCCAAAGGAAAAATTTATGCAACTTATTTGTTACAAATATTACATTGAAGAAACAAAAAAAACTAGAAGGGGAAAAAATGGGAATAGAAATGAAAAGAACCTCACCTCATCTTCACCCAGTATATTGTACATGATGGCAGCGGGGGTTTTCATTGATGGATCACCAAGTGGAAGACCAACAACAGCCCGCAAATGTTGTTCGTATTGTGAGGTGTAGCAGGACTCTATTGTGTGATGACCACTATTGTGAGGTCTAGGAGCCACTTCATTTAGCAGAATCTGGTGAGAGTTTAGAACATGAATTGATTAGTCAAAAGCAGAAAATTGCTGAAGCAAAAGAATGAAAAAAAGAAGTCAATGTAGCATCAAGAAGTAATAAATAATTTACAGTCATTCATCCGAAAAGAAAAAAGAAAAAAAAGAATCATTTAGCAGTCTCAGAGAAAGAAGCAGAGATACAACCTGGCCATCCCCAGTCAAAAACAATTCTACTGCAAATACACCAGCGCCCTCTAACGAGCTAACAGCTCTGTAGGCCACATCAGTAGCACGTTTCCTAATCTCCCATGTCACATTAGCAGGTGCCTTGACTATGTGACAAATGTTTTCCCTGCAAGAGATCAAAGATCCTCACTGAGATGCAAAGGGTTGCAAAGTTAAAATGTCAATACCATCAGGTGAATGCTTCTCAATACTTCTAGATTATTTATGATTAAACCATAAAGGGAAAATGGACAATGTAAACACTGAATCAACATCTTACTTGTGAATGGTTTCAACAACAGGATAGCACATAATAGAATTGTCTCTTCCTCTAGCCACAATGACAGCGAGCTCCTGAAGTTATTTCCCAAAAAATAAGTAAAGAAAATCTATTAAGATGCTACATTTTCAGACTTTCTAAAGGAAAGAGAAGACAGTTTAAAAACAAAATAAAGGGGTCCATATCCGAACATATCAAAAAACGGAATGTTAAAGAAATTTGATCATATGAAAGCATGACCTGAATAGGGTCTAAACTT
>FXXK01002940.1:10645-23488 GCA_900184695.1 Betula pendula
GGATTTAAAATTTACTTTCATCAAATTAAAAGCAACCTCAGTACAGAAATGGTCCTACAATCCTAATGATAAAAGCTGCAGCACTATAATCAGAGTTTTGTATAGACCTCAAAATTGTCTAAAAGCAGGAAAGTACAAATGCTTGGAAGTCAAAATGGAGAGGAGTTCTAGCCTGAAGAAACTAATTAAAATTTTAAGCATCAAGTTGAAGAGCATTACTTTATTATGGTTCTTTAGCACAGAGCTTTGACAGCCGCAATATCAGTAAAATATACAAAAGATTTTGAAAAGAATTTCAAGATTAGCAACTTGTGTTTTCCATACAATGTGCAAAATAGAAGTGGCTAAAAGAATTGTTTTAATTTCATAAGCACCTTTTTTCTTTTTTCTTTTGTTTCTGAAGTATGCAAGCAAGTAGTTGGTTGATGTGGGAGTGGGACACACAATTTACACTACCCAAAAGAAAAATTGAAGCTCGCTACTTTCTTCTAATATAGATAAGGGTAAATTACACTGCCCCTCTAAAGTACTACTTCAATTGCAATCATAACTTTAAACTTTGACTTACTGCAACTCGCCCTTACAAACTACCATATAAGTCATATGCATATCAACAGAAATTTGGAATATATGTGTATCACATTACAGTATAAAGAAAAACATAAATTTCAAAATACATGCAGATAGAAAAAAAGAAAAAAGAAAAAGTATACGTTCATTAACCTTTACAAAAGGTGCCCACTTTTCAACATATAAACCACGACCAAATCCTCCAAGAGCTGCAAAAAAGTCCCAAAGTTAAAAAGGAAATGCAAGTGTCCACTGACACAAATTAGAAAACATAAAATATTGGTTCATGAAAACAAGATGTTGGAAGTGGGTTATGCAAATAACAAAAAAAAAAAAAAAAAGGAGAAAAATCTAGAAAATGACAGTAAGATGAGCTAAGCTATATGAAACAGTACATAGATATAAAAGGTGGCTAGGATGAGGAAGTTTTTTTTTTATATACATATATAACTAATTGCAAATTCATTAAAAAGCACAAAGGTGCAAACTAAGTACACAAAGGGTATACAAGAGAGAAGCCTAGCNAAAATTGTCTAAAAGCAGAACAGTACAAAGGCTTGGAAGTCAAAATGGAGAGGAGTTCTAGCCTGAAGAAACTAATTAAAATTTTAAGCATCAAGTTGAAGAGCATTACTTTATTATGGTTCTTTAGCAGAGAGCTTTGACGGCCACAATATCAGTAAAATATAAAAAAGATTTTGAAAAGAATTTCAAGATTAGCAACTTATGTTTTCCATACAATGTGCAAAATAGAAGTCGGTAAAAGATTTGTTTTAATTTCATAAGCATCTTTTTTTTTTCTTTTGTTTATGAAGTATGCAAGCAAGTAGTTGGTTGATGTGGGAGTGAGACACACAATTTAAACTACCCAAAAGAAAAATTGAAGCTCGCTACTTTCTTCTAATATAGATAAGGGTAAATTACACTGCCCCTCTAAACTACCACTCCAATTGCAATCATACCTTTAAACTTTGACTCACTGCAACTCGCCCATACAAACTACCATATAAGTCATGCATATCAACAGAAATTTGGAATATATGTGTATCACATTACAGTATAAAGAAAAACATAAATTTCAAAATACATGCAGATAGAAAAATGAAAAAGCAAAATAAATAGTATATGTTCATTAACCTTTACAAAAGGTGCCCACTTTTCAACATATAAACCACGACCAAATCCTCCAAGAGCTGCAAAAAAGTCCCAAACTTAAAAAGGAAATGCAAGTGTCCACTGACACAAATAAGAAAACATAAAATATTGGTTCATGAAAACAAGATGTTGGAAGTGGGTTATGCAAATCAAAAAAAAAAAAGAGAGAAAAATCTAGAGAATGACAGTAAGATGAGCTAAGCTACATGAAACAGTACATAGATATAAAAGGTGGCTAGGATGTGGAAGTTTTTTTTTTTTATACATATATAACTAATTGCAAATTCATTAAAAAGCACAAAGGCGCAACCTAAATACACAAGGGGATATACAAGAGAGAAGCCTAGCTAGTAGTGAAGAAAAAATCTAAGGAGGCATGAAAGTTCGAAATACTACAGGCAACAACCAAAAGCAAGAGAGTCTTAAAGAATAAAGCTTTTAATTCCACTAAAATCCTCTCATGGTCCTCAAAGTTATACTGCTCGTTTGGAGCCTCTTATGTATATTGCATGTGTATTTAGGGGCGCCTTACGCTTTTAATAAATTTACTTTTTTTAAAAAAAAAAAAAAATTCCACTAAAGTCCTCTCATGATCCTCAAAATTATGATCGTTTCTTTTCCTCCATAAACATCACATTAGGCAAGGCGGAATCATCTTCCAAACTGTATCAAGCTAAAACCTACCACCTTGCGCTCTCTTGCAGACAAAGAGATCTACTACCCTTCTAGGCATAGCCCACCCCAAGCACTGCCATATTTAGAATCCAAACCCTTTATAAGGCCTCTCTCTCATCAACATAGTGCCATAGCCACTTTCCCAAGAGAGCACGGTTAAAAACAAGTAAATTTCAAACCCCCATCCCTCCTTCAGCTATCAAAGTACACACCTTAGTCTAGTTAACTAAGTGAAATTTGAACTTTTCACCCATACCACCCCACAAAAAAACCTGCTGCAACTTCTCTAGGCAATTTGCTAAACCAACTCTGGAAGGGGGAAAGGGGCATGAAATAGGTACGCAAATTAGTTAAAGTGCTTTTAATCAAGACAACTCTCTTACCTTTTGATAAGTACATCTTCCATCTAGCTAAACGACATTCTACAATCTCAATGATGTCATCCCAAATAGACTTGGCTTTAAACAAAGCTCCTAAGGAAAGAGCTAGGTACTTCATAGGGAACCAAGACTAACTCTAATTTAGCCAGACTAATCTTCAAACCAGAAACCACTTCAAAGCATAAACAAACTACGCAAATCGCGAAGTTGATTTGGATTTGCCTCACAAAAAATCAATGTCATCCACAAACAAAAGGTGACAAATGTTGATAGCACCACCACTCCTTCATACCACCATGGAGCCCGATAAAAGACCCTCATCCACTAAAGCCAAAATCATTTTACTTAAAATCTCCACAACAATAACAAAAAGAAGGGGAGACAATGGATCTCCTTGTCTCAGGCCATAGGAGCTACTAAAGAAACCTAACGGGGTCCCATTCAACAAGACTGAGAAGCGCACAGATGAAATAAAGTATGCCACCCATTTACACCATCTTTCCCCAAAAACTGCATCTCTTTAACATATACAAAAGGAAATCCCAATTGACATGGTCAAAAGCCTTTTCAATATCCAACTTACTTAGAACACTTGGAACCTCAGATCTAAGCCTACTATCAATGCACTCATTGGCAATGAGAACAAAGTCAAAGATCTTCCTACCCTTGATGAAAGCGTTCTGAGGCTGAGAAATGACTTTCTCCACGACCATTTTCAACCTATTAGCCATAACTTTGGCCACAATCTTATACACTCCACCCACTAAGCTAATAGGTTGAAACTCCTTGATATCAAGGACCTATGGTTTCTTCAGAATAAGAGAAATGAAGGTGGCATTGAAACTTTTTTCAAACGAACCTCTAGTATGAAAATCATGGAAGACATTCATGATGTCTACTTTAAGTACCTCCCAACAAGCTTGGAAAAAACCCATAGTAAAACCATCAAGACCCAGGGCCTTGTCACCATTATGGGCTTTTAGCACCTCAAAGATTCATCATCCTCAAATGGTCTCTCCAACCAATTGGCCTCCTCCCCCTAGTGGAATCAAGCAAGAGGCCATCCAACCTGGGACACCAACTAAACCGTTCGGTGAACAAGCTGTCGTAGAACTGCACAATGTAATCACTGATCCTTGACTGATATGAACAAATTGAACCATTAACCACCAGCTACTCAATGAAATTGTTCCTTCTATTCAAATTGGCCACTCGATGGTAGAACTTTGTGCACTAGTAGCCCTCTCTTAACCACAGCGCCTTCGATTTTTGCCTCCAACTCACCTCCTCCAAAAGCATAATGCTCTCCAATTCATTAGTCACCGCGGCCTTCCTCATTATCTTGCCCTCAACTAAACCTCTCTCTTCCTCCAAACTTTCAAGGACACATAAATGAACCAATTTTTTTTTTTTTTGACGAGTCCATAAATCAACCAAAATAAGTTGTTTCTTTTCTCTATTTTGCCAAACTCTTCTTCATTCCATGCTTTTAAATAAGATTTTAGGGCCTTAAGTTTGTAGGCTAGGATGTAACTTTGGAGTACCCTAAAAGTGGTAAGAGGACTACCACAGTTTCACCCTATCTACAAAACCCTCTGACTTTAACCACATGTTCTCGAATTTGAAGTATCTTTTAGCTCCAGGATTGCCTCCACAATCGAGAAGAATGAGAAAATGATTTGAACAAAGTCTAAGTAGCCTCTTCTGAAGCAAATCAGGGAATTGGGATTCCCAAGTACGGGAAACTAGGAATCTCCTAGACGTGGAGGGAGGGACTCAGAATTGGAAAGACTCAAAATGACAGACTGAAAATGAGAGATTAGAGAAGATATTGCAGCAACTCCTGTGATTCCGACTGCCAATAGAGACCCTTTTTAGAGAATAGATTTTACTCTACCAGTAAGAAATGAGCTAGTGCAAAATACATATATAGGTGGAGGAGGCTGAAACAACACATGCAAGCCACCAGGAAAAGGTTGAACCAAAATTGTGTCTGAAAGTAAGAAAACACAAAGATAGCTTTCAACTACAAAAACAAGGTTCTGTAGCACATTTCAAGAAGAAACTGATAAAAAAGAGATCTACACGCCATAATATGAATGATGACAATCACTTCAATTTTAATGAAACCATCTAGGGAACAAATTTTTCCATCAGAACAACCTGAAACAAACAGGCTTTCACACTTATATTTCTGTCAACAATCAGTGTCCTGCATGATTTGTTCCAAATGCCTTCCAGCCTTAAAACCAGTTTGGCACTGTTGTTCAACCCAATTTTGTCTTCAACAGGAGGAAAATACCAAGTTGAAGGACGTACAATTTTTGGGTCTGGTTCTTATCTCTAAGAACCATTTAGAATTAATGAACTCTAATTGCGTGATCAGACCCACTGAAAATCAAATATCGACAAGACAGGTCACTGATGTGAACAGATGGAAGCTTCTGCCCTCTGCTCCAACAAAAACCGAATCTATTTTCAGATCCAAAGAGAATATAGGAACGGAAAAAAAAAATAGTACACATTAAAAACCTAATGTCTTATAGTAAGAGCACTCGTCCACAAGCATCTGATGTATAAAACCAGCGACTTATAAGTAATAAAATCAAACTAAACATATTTTGGCAGTAATATATAGAAAGAAGCAATTAAACTTTAGATCATAAAAGAGACATCAGCACATTATTAGATTTCATATCCTGGTAAAATTAACTAAATAAAAGGACATTTACAAAATAATGTCTGAAGGAAAAAATATTTTTGGATGAGATTGATGATACAATGGTAATGACAGTAGCAAAAAATCTCATTGTCTGAAAATAATCCTGAATTTGGCATGGGCCATATCCACTATGGCACCTATACAGAAAATTTTCATCTATTTGTGAATGAAATGAAATGGGATGGATTGGATTGATGGCTGAATGATACGAATGGACGATGGAAATGAATAAAGAAATGTAATTGATGAATATTAGTATATTGAATATAGGCATTCGAAGTGCCTTGTCTCCTAGAGCATTCGAGGTGTCCTTTTACTTTGTAAAAGCATTACCAAAATCAATGAACAATACATCTGTTGGGCCTTGTTTATAAAGACTGTTACATTAACTACTAACCAAAACCATCCAGTTGGACTAAAAAACCCATGAATCCTACTAAGTATAATATGGATAGACCCATTACAACCCCCAAGGGACAAAGGCCCACTAACCTGAAAGAGGATTATTTCAAATTTATTTTTCATATACTGCTCATTCACTTGAAAGTAACATTAGGGGTTGGAGAAATATCCACTGATCCAATAAGAAATCCAAAACAAAAAAATAAGAAGGGTTGTTTGCATATTATTTCATTAAATCTAAAGGGTCATCCATGATTTTATATTACTTCATTACAAAAAATAGTAGCCACTAATTCATGTTCAAGGAATTAGAACGAATCTTAGCAAAATGTTACCGTGAACTTCGATCAAGCTCTTACCCTAGAAATTAAGCGTCTGCATCTGAAAATCTAATGCCCAAGGTTGAAGAATGCCTCTTTTGTTGTGGGAGCCAATTGGATTCCAAGTTGCCATCATCATCACGGGGTCTCTTTGTAACTTGAATACCATCTATTAAATCAGATGTACTCCACAACTTTTCATGGGCATTGACTTCTGAACAGCATAATAGTTACTCTTGTAAACAAATTTAACTCTCAGATGACCATTATACTCCTTAAGCTTAAAAGATTCTGGAACATGGAAACGCAACCATACACAATCTGAGCGCCGTTGAGTAAATGCTTTACAGTCATGATAGATTTCATCATTTCTACACCACCACTGATGACGTAAACCCATATAAATGAAACATCATAATCCTTTGTTACAACAACAGCAGACAAAGCAATTCTTGTGATCTCCCCATCCAAATTTAGAGGCACATCAATATCTATTTCACGTGTACTACTATTTGAAACCTCTTTACGATACTTGAACCAGTCTGGAATCTTATTTCCAGAAACTAAAATGTCAAAGCGACTGTGCTTATCAAACATGGTATGTCTCTAGATTTTACTTGTATTCTGTGTGGGCAAGAAAAGGATGAAACAATTAAAGAGGAGGCCGTGAAAACTCAGCCTGTCAAGCTTAGTGAAGCATCAACTAAATCCAGCAGATATACTTCATGGCTTTAGAAATCCTTGTGGGCACAATTGGATAATGATAATTATTTAGCAGGAGCACAGCATAGGCTATATTCTTTGACCTTGTTGAAGGGACCATGTAAGAGGAATGTTCCCAAGCCTCTAGTTCGTGACCCCAATGCCTACAAGAATCAAATGGGTGATCATGAGGCTATCGTGACCTGAGGATGTGGAAAAAAAGAAAAAAAAAAAAAAAAAAAAAATTGGAGCGCCGTAGCAAAGGTGCAAATTGGGAGGTGCCGATTCATTGGATTGATTCCAAGAACGATGGGAGGATTTATCATGCAACGGTATTTAGAAATTTCTCTTGGGGACAAAGCAAATTGTTAGGTAAGGGGAATGACTCTTTATGAGATCTTTTAACAAGGGATATATCTCTAGTTGAGATCCTTTCCTTATTAGAGTTGAAGTCCCGTCTTAAAAATTCAGGCTTAATTGGTCTCTTATATAATTAGTTCTTTTATTTAAAGGAGAAACTATCAATAAATAAGTATGAGTCAAATATTGTTTTATAATACAATTTACTATGTTTTAGAGATCAATGCTCTCTTAAAGTAGCTATTGAAAATCACAACTCTCTCGAAGTAGCCGATTTATCTTTTTATATTTTGTTACTGTTGGGTTCGCATCAAAAAGTCAATGTTGTTTTGCATCATCAACACACATTTTAGTCTACCCATATATGTCTTGGCATCTCCTTCATGCCCCAAGGTTCAGTGATATCAAGATTGAAAAGAGTTTTGAGAAATCTCTGTTGGGTTGCTTAACCAAGAATAGAGTAGTTGTATCTTTATATTTTTTAGGGAAAAAAAGGCATTTTACCCCCCCGATGTTGTAGCACCTTTTCAATTTGGTCTCCATTGTTTAAAATTGCAATCCACCCCAACTAACTTTATAAATTTTCAATTCCCTTTCCGTCAGTCAGAACCGTCTTTCACTGACGGAATTAAGGGCATTTTAGTCTTTTTCCAATATATATAATATAATAATAAATTAGGAATAAAAAAAGAAAAAAAAAAAAGGAAATTTGGGTACGGCCACCCCATCTCGTCATTTGGGGTGGCCGGCCACCCCCATTTTGGCCTTGGGGTGCCGAACCCCCCCATGGGCCGGAATGGTGGGTGCGAGCCAACCCCCATGGCCCATGGGGTGGTTCGGCCACCCCCAAGGGCCAAATGGGGGGGCCGAAACCACCCCACATGGGTTTGGGGTGGCTCGGGCCACCCCGATTTGCCCAGGGGTGGTTCGGGGTGGCCGAACCACCCCTATCTAGCGGAATGGGGTGCGAGCACCCCCATGGCCCATGGGGGTGTTGTTACCACCCCCAAGGGCCAAATGGGGTGCCGAAACCACCCCCAATGGTTTTGGGGTGGCTCGGCCCACCACCCAAGGCCCCAAATGGGGTGGCCGGCCACCCCCAAATGGCCAACGTTCACCCCTTTTTTTTTTTTTTTTTAATATTTGATCAGGGGCATTTTAGTCATATTTTACCCCCAAAACCCCCCACGTGCCGGCGCACGTGATTTAAATCCGTCAAAGAAGAACAGTTGCGACTGACAAGAAAGGCAGAATTGAAAAATTTATAAAGTTAGTTGGGGTGGATTGCAAATTTTTTAAATAATGGAGACCAAATTAAAAAAAAAGCTACAACATCAGGGGGATAAAATGCATTTTCCCTTATATTTACAACCATAGGAGCTAAGAGCTCTTTACCCTTAAGTGCAGAAACTAAAGAACACAACAATGAAATGAGGCGACTTCAGCTATCAAGAGACGACACGGCTGTGTGCTGAAAGTCTAATGAAATATTGCAGGAAATATGGAATGCATGAAGCATGGAGACTATCAGATTACGTACGGCTGTCAGGAGACATGAAACATTCTAATCGTGGGATTGATTGTTGATGCTCTGCGGAAATCAGGGAGTGTAGTGGGCTGAGTGTTGTATATATCATATTATAATATATGATTGTAAAAATGACTAGGCCTATATATAATAAATTATATGTTTAAATTTATATGTTTAAAAATAAATATTATTTTGTTAATATTTTATTTATTTTATTAGTTATATTTTTTAATATTTTTAATTAATTTATTCAACTTTATTTTTAATTTAATTCCTTCTAAACTAAATTTTAGTTCCCCGCTAAGTAATGTTGACAGTAAAACTTTGTAATATATATGCTAAATATATTCATCCTTTTCCTCGAGCAATTAAGTTATAAAATTGATTTTACATTTTTTTTCATGATTAACATAGAGAATTGATAAATTTATTAATATTACTTCACAAGAATACACTTACGGTTCTAGGTACACTTAGTTGCAAGATGACGCCTTCTCATAATTGTTATGAAAGCATTCTCACTTTTTTTTTTTTTTTAGTATCTTAAGAATCAAGATGAAAAAATCCGCCCGAACCTTCTCTCTCTCTCCAACTTTGCTTTTTTTTTTAAAAAAAAAAAAAATGTTCTTGCACACAAATTAAGAGCTTTTTCCAATAAAGACTGCATAAAACTTATCTTTCATTTTAACTGATGGTTCTTAGCCATTCGAACGTCTAAACTAATTATAATATAATATTCAACACATACGAGTGCTGAAAGATTATCATCGGGAACTCTAACAAAAACACCCATGATGTGACCCTAGGCAAAACATCTTGGTTCAGTGGGGTCAAGGTTGAAAGGATCTGATCCCCGGCAATTTCTTAAAAATTGCTGGGTTGATTTTTTCAAATCTAAACCATTAGATGAATCAAATGGCCTAGAATAGCCACTTGTCAAAAAAATAATAAGAAAAAAATAAAAGTTAAAAAAAGGAAAGAGAAGGGGTGGGTGGCTGCCGCCACCCCTTGTGGGGTGGCTACCGGTAGCAGCCCAGAGGTGGCCGGTCACCCGCCTCCTCTGGGGTGCCAGAGGAGGCCAGATCCGCTTCTGCTGGGTGCTCGCTGGCACCCGGATTCGGATCCCGCCTCCTCTGGGGCCGGGTGGCCGCGAGCAACCTCAGAGGTGCGCGGCGACCCACACTATCCTGGTGCGGCTCGCGGCACCCCAGATCGGATGAGCGGATCGGCCTCCTCTGGGTGGCCCGGATCCGCTTCTGGGGTGGCTCTGGCCACCCAGAGGAGCGGGGTGCCGAGCCCACCCAGGAGGGTGCGGCGGCCACCTCTGGGTGGCACCGGCTTGCCGCAGCAGCTTGTGAGTCCTATCCCTCTCCTAATGTTCGTCGTGCTCCGCGGAACCATCGGCGGGCGGCGGTCGGGTTCGGGACCCCGAGCAGGACTTCAACGAGATCCGTGACACCTCCTCCACGCGCGGTGGCCGCGAGTCACCTAATTAGGTTGCGGCGCCACCTCTGGGGTGGCCACCGGTAGCCACCCCACAAAGGGTGGGCCCGGCAGCACCCCCACCCCTTCTCTTCCTTTTTTTTAACGTTTTTTTTCTTATTATTTTATTATTATTTTTTGACAAAGTGGCATGTTCTAGCCATTAGATTCATCTAATGCTTAGATTTAAAAAAACCAACCCGGCAATTTTTAAGAAATTGCGGGATCTGGATCCAGTTGAAAAAATAAATTAAATTGAACACAAATAATTATAAATATGAAAAATTATATAGTATCGAAATAAATAAACAATTCTAAAAAATGAATTATTGTTTAAAATATATAAATTCATTACAATTTACATTTACAAAAAAAAAAAAAAAAAGAAATACAATTTATTTCTCACACCTAGCAGCTAGCTGTTATTATTGCATAAAAATTTGATATCATAGCTTCAACTTTTTAAGAGAAAAAAATTGGAAAAAAAAAAATCAGTTGATTTTTTTTTTGTTCTGGCCATTCTTCACAGTAGCACCCTTTCAGGCTCTAAAAAAATTTAGCTAAACAATGTATCCGAATTTTGAACACTTGCAGAAGAAAAACTTGGATACTGAAAGAGAATTAAAAGTTGAACTTGTTTCAACCAATCGGAATTTGGTGACAGGGACATTGACACGTTAAAACCAAGAGTCGTTGCTAAGCGGTCTGCTCTGTTTCCCTGTATTTGGAAAAAAGAAAAAATAAAAAGAATAGAAAAAATTAAACTTTTCAATTAAAAAATAAGCTTAAACCTTACTCAAATCTTATTTTACTCTTTCTTCAAGATTATGAAATAGAGATAAAATAAGCGATGAACTGTTTTTTTGTTAAAAAAAAATATTCTTCTTATTTTTTGCCCAAGTTTAAGCCTTGCTTTTAATGAAAAAATAAAGCAATTATTCTGAGTTTTTTTTTTTTTTTTTTTTTCGATTACAAACGGACGCTACCGGACGGACACCCGACTTACTCTAAAACAAAAACATAGCCAACTGGCAGGCTTTCAAAAAACAAACGTTGCGAGTCTTAATTTAAACAAGCATTTTTTTCAACTAACAACAAAACATATAAACATCTACTTTTCCCTCCTCCCTATTAAATAATAAAACAAAAAACTATAAAGCTCGTTAGTGGAGAGGTGGGAGGTGGAGGACCAAAGAAACTCACAAGACTGTAAGCAGATACGCCGTTTCCCCTGAGGGCGAACTGGACAAATTGGGCACTTGTACAAGAGACTCTGTTCCAACTGGACTTGGGGAACTGGACAAATCGGGCACTTGTACAAGAGACTCTGTTCCAACTGGACTTGGGGAACTGGACAAATCGGGCACTTGTACAGGAGACTCTATTCCAACTGGTCCAACTGGATGCTTGGCAACTTGTAAGTAAATGCGACTTGTGATTTTCTGAACGATTTCGTGAATACATTGATCTTGATTCCTACAAAATACAAAAGATCAGAAACATTTAATGAGTAGAACTTTTCATGTGAAGAAAAATAGGAACATGATCCAGTTACTTGTTTTTCAGCAGAAATTAATGACAATGATAGTCTACAAAGATACGGGATTATCTGTCCCTTCCTTTCTTGGGGATTATCTAATCATATCTTGCTTTCTAGGTAGCTGTTGCTTTTTGCTTTTGTTCGGCTTTTAGTTTGTTCTGGTGGGTTTGTTGTTCTTGTGTAGTTGTCGGTGGAAGCAAACATAATATCATTCATACAGTCTACAGAAAGACAATGCTTTCCTTCCAAATCGCCTATCTGTTGACCACAAGTCCTCCCCTCATTTGACTCTTATTTTTCAGTCTTCATATGTATTGTTAAACTTTTTAGTATTTTTGGTTCCAGTATCCTCAAATTTGGTATTCCCTAGTTAAAACTAATCAAGAATATCTTTTGCATTTCACACAAAAATGTTTGTACCATATTAAACGCTTCAATCAGCAGATTTCTAATTTAAGTATGATTTTCAAGAAATTCAGTGCGGAAATCATAATATATTAAGGGAAAATTTCAGTTAGACTCTCGAACTGTAAGCCATTTTGAGATGCCCTTTAAACTTTATTTTTTCTCACTTTAGTATCCTGAATTTCTAATGTCTATCACTTATACCTCTCCGTTAAGATTTTTCGTTAAATCCTAACGGAATGGTGCAAAAATTCTTAAAATACCTTTTATTTTAGATTTTTTTATAATTTTTTTTTTTTAAAAAAAATACATAGGTATTTTGAAAATTTTAACAAGATTTAACGGTGAATCTTAATGAAATGAGGTAAAATGAGAGAAGTTATAAGTTCAGGGTATCAAAGTAAGAGAATAAAGTTTAAGGGACATGTCAAAATGGCCTAAAGTTCAGAAAGTCTACTTAAGTTTTCCCTAATATTAAATAATTTTTGGTGGTACAGTTTCCTCACCAATCTGGGGAGAAAAACTTGATCTAGGATTTCTCTCACTTTCTCTCCTAGCTTTCTTTTTAATTAGCTTCCCACACTCTAGTCCGAGATCTC
>FXXK01002941.1:5826-17154 GCA_900184695.1 Betula pendula
ACCAAGTGGAGGAGGAGGTTGAAAGGTTGGTTTTCAATCTTCTTCAGTTTCATTTTTTTTAGCCCTCTTTTCTATTATAATTTATATGTTATTTCTATACTAATGAATTTTATTTCCATACGAATTTATATATTATTTTTATTGAAATTGCTTATTTTTTCTTTGTAATTTTACACTGAATTCAGCGAACGATAATTGAGAAAAGTTTCTTTATTGTTGTTTTTGAGATGAGATATGACGATTTTTAGTTACTTTGTTGTTTACTGAGTTTTTTTTTTTTTTTTTTTTTTTGCATAATGCACCTTATTTATGTGCTTAATTTATGGATGAAATTAGCTTTCAAAGTTCCATTGGAATTGGGAAAAGTATACGTAAAGGCAATTCTTTTTCTTTTTTTTTTCAATTATATTAGTATTTTCATTTCCATTGTTTATCTTCATTCTCTATGGTTTGTACTTCCGTTTTCATTTTTCTCCCTATTTTCGATCTAATATATATATATATATATATTTTGTTGAAATTTCTTTTTTTTTTTTTTTACTCTGAATTCAGGGAAATGATGGTGATAAAAAGTTTCCTATTATTGTTTTTTATGAGGTATGACGATTTTTAAGTTATGTTGTTGTTCATTAAGTTTTTTTTTTTTTTTTTGCACATTATTTATGTGCTTAATTGATGAGTGACATTATTAGAAAAAAGACAATTTTTTTTCTTCATTTATATTAGTATTTTCATTTTCCATTTACTTTATTTTTTGTGTTTTTGTTACTTTTGTTTTTTGTCCTTTATTTTTGTTATAATTTAATATATTATTTTTATTCAAATTGACTATTATTTTTTTATTTTGCAAATTTTCAATTGAATTGAGGAAAATTATAATGAGAGAAAAAAAGAGTTTCCTATCATTATTTTTGTACGAGGTATGACGATTTTTTAAGTTTATGCAGGTTTTCATTGAATAGTTTTTTTTTTTTGGTTTTGTTTTTGTTTTTTGTATGTGTTGTTAAAGTAGTTTCTTTTACATTATATATGCAAAGGCTTATTTTCTGTTCTAATTTTATATATTACTTTTTAATCAATTGGATGTTTTGGCTCTTCAAAATGGATTGGAAAACAGGAAAAGAAGGATGTCCAAGCCTTTGGTGCCAAACCATGTCAGTGGTTTTAACTCCAAGATAAGCTGCAAACCCCTTCCATTTATTTAAGGATCTTTGGTGTAGAGGAATGGGATACAATCCATTCTCACTGGGCCCCTGGAACAGCACCTTCCCTGTCAAGTTGTCCTTCACAGTAAAGCTTGAACTAGTTAGTGCAAACCAGCAGCATTATCAATGCAGAACTTATTTATGGAGAGGAGATTAATAGATGCATTTGGATAATGAAGTATGTCTTTGAGTAGGAATGGAGGTGTGTGAGACAAATTGGAATGGACAAGTGAAGAACCAAAGTTTTTGATATTCAAACCTGCCCCATTGCCTACGCCCACAGTGTCTACACCATTGAAGACTTGAGGTTCGGTGATGTTGGCAGCATCAGCAGTGACATGAGCATTGGCACCAAAATCTGCCAACCATTCTTGGGTTTCAAAGTCAGTATTCATTTGAGCAACCATAGCTGCCAGTTGAGTGGGAGGATGCCTGCCTTGGTAGGTATAATCCATCCTATGATAACAATCAAGGGCACTATGATTGTTCTTCCCACAGATTTGACAAGTGGGACGAGTGTTTTGTTCAACATTCATGTTGGGAAGAGGCCATTGGTTATTGTTCATTAATGGACCAACCTGATTTGGTGCAGGATTGTTTCTAGTAGAAAGGTTGCAAGATTGTTTATAAAAGGGAAGGCAGCCGAGTTGTTTCTTGCAGGAAATTGGGGGTTGCGGAAGTTGGTTCTTGGTGGGAATCTTGGCTTTCTAAAGTTGGTGGAATTATGGTAGCTAAGGTTAGGCTGACTTGGTTTGTTGGTGTAAAGGGCAAAAGTACCAATTTTGAGTGCAGGGACTTGGTGTTATTGGTTCTCAAGTAGTATTTCATGGCTTAGTAACTCAGATTGGAAATTAACAAATGTTATTTCACGATCCCTTAGTGCAAGAGAAAGTGCAGTGACAAAGGGAGTAAAGAGTGGATTCAAACCACTTATGACAAATGAAATGAGGTCATCATCATCAACAGGTTTACCTACAGCTGAAAGTTGATCAGCCCATTGTTTGGCGACATTCAAGTACTCAGTGCATGTTTTGCTTCCCTACTGCAAGCTTTGTCACTGCCGCTTGAGGTGGGAAATTCGAGACTTTGATTGAGAGGCAAACCTGATGGCAAGAGAAGCCCAAGCTAGGCATGATGTGTTCAAACCATACATCGAAGACACTAGAGTTGGGGACAGTGAGCAGATGATCAGGCTTAGCAGGTATTGATCTCTCTTCTGCCAAGTGCTATAGGCAGGGTTGAGGGTTTGTGTATTACCTCAATGTTGAACTGTGGAGGACACACATTAGTACCATCAATTAGTCCTTGAAGGTCATTCCCATGAAGAATGGGTTGGAATTGTGCAACCCATGCTAGGTAGTTAGGACCTTCAAGTTTGAAAAGTTGGGAAACATTTGGTAGAGTGGTGAAGACTGAGATGGTTTCAGTTGGTGGATTGGAGGATGAAGCAGAGGAAGAAGAGGAAGCAGAGTTGGCCATTTGTGAGCGTGTGCTCTTAGCACTCTGATACCATGAAAGTTTGAAGGAAAACTGTTTTGGTTACTTAAGCCAAAACAGAGAAGATCCTTGTATATATAGCCAATGAGGCTTATAAAAAAATTACAATAACCGTTGAGGCTTGTACCATTTACATGAATAAAAAACCAACTCTACAGAATAGAAAAATATAAGCTGCCGTGTCTAATAAAAGACCAGGGACAAGCCATGTACTGTTTTAATAAAACAGTGACTAAACAATACAAACAAATGAGAGAGAGCTGAGGAGTGAAATCAGGGGCTGATCCATGCTGAGGTGAGGGGAAGGCCATCAGAAAACCTGGAATCAACTGATCTTGGAGTGGGAGAGTTGTGCTGCATACACCATGATTTGTGGGATGAGATGCTACCATTTTCCGCTAAGAATTCAGCTTCAGTAGGAGCTGAAGTGAGCTGCTGTTTAGGTGGCAGTTGGCATGAAAAGTGGAGAGGATTGAGGGATGTTCATGTCCTTCATGTCCTTGTTGTTTGTTACCTTGAAGAGCAGATTGAAGATCATATTCATGATATGATTTATGCCTAACAAGGAGAAAGGGTACTCAGTGATCAGTGTTCGGTGCAAAGATCGTGCAAAACTAATGTTTGACATTGTGTGCACACTCACAGACATGCAATATGTTGTTTTCCATGCCACCATTTTATCAGATGCACCCTACGCATCATAGGTACACAAATACTGATTTCTGATGAACAATTGAATGAAGTTAATTTCAAAATTTATTTTCAAGCAACATGCAATTAAAAACAATATTCCTCATGGTTAGTGTAGAAGCTCATCAAAAACTACGAGTTTATAACACCAAATAACTTCAAGTTACCTGTCATATATATCTGCAGGGTCAGTGTAGATGCTCATAATCGGAACAAATTATGTGGCACGAGTAAAAGCAGTACCTTGATACCACTCTTCACCAATTTTTTTCTTTTCACATATGATCAATGATCTATTTTAAATGGATAATTCGTGACACTCCAAAAAATTAGTTTCATATTGGGTGAATAGATTATTCTTATTGAGTGGGTGGACTATAAAAGTGTTCATGGGTGTTAAGTCTCATATTGGTCATTGCTCGATGAAACTAGCTTTATAAATAATTCTAGGGAGCTGAATTGTAATTTTACTAGTTTTTTTAGAGTAATAGTGTAAATATAGCTAGTATGTTTTTTTTGAGTCGTCACATAATCGTGCACTTAACCATGTGTAAATGATACAATTTCTATCTGAACTACTCAAGTAGCTTTCACATGCAAAAAAATCAAGACAACAAATTTGACATAGTTTTTATAAGGAATCCATTTTACCTTTTGTAGCATTATAATTGCCCTTGTGTTTTGTGCAAGTCCACTTTGAGGGTTAAGAAGTGAATTCTCTATATACTTTATTATCACCTTCTTTGGTGACTCCAGCATTTTGGAGTCAATACCCATTTTGACTCCATTATAGTTGGATTGCCTCTTTCGATGGAAGAGTTCAAGAATCATGGTCAAATCGCTTTATATTTGGATAGGGGCATATAATATTGTTCATGTTTCCAAATTTTATGAATTTTTGGGTTTCTGCTCTTCTTTTAGCCATTAATGGGGTCTTTTTTTGTTTATCTCTTGTGTATTAGGATTGCGCCTCTAACTAATTAATGCTATGTATTACTTATTAAAAAAAAAAAAAGAAAGGCATTACATGTACAAATGATATTTCCATGCCCCCATAGAGGTTTGGTGAGGGCAACTGGACTAACATTCATATACTTGTAGGAGTAGTATATTCGTCACGCGGATGGGTGCACACTCGATACTGAAGCAGAGAAGGACAGATTCATCAAATGTCTTGAAGCTGCTATTCAAAGAAGAGTAAGTGAGGTATGTGAAAAGTCAAACCAAGGTTTTGTGCTCACTGTTCTTTCTTAGATAGAGCAGATAGAAGTCATATTCTGGTTAACATAGAACCTCTTTCATTGTTCTGCAGTTAGCAATAAAGGAAACAGAATAGTTTATGTTAGCTCGATAACTATGCACATACATTTTTCATGTTTCAAGTGTTTTTGACTCTTCTTGCTCTAGTCAGTTGTCACATGATAGACATGAGAGTAAGAGACTATGGCCTCAGTTCATGGCTTTTCAAGACCTATGATCAATGTGATTTCATCTATATCCAGCAATCAAACTCTGTTTTGCTCATGTGCCTCGAGAAGTACCAAAATGGAGTGGAGACCACTACACCCATGAAAGTTTACAGTTCATAAAAAAATTTTAATTGTGGCTGGCACACACCTCCATTTGTTGTTATAGAAATCATTTCCTGGTAAATTGAAACATTAATTCAAGATTGGCTATAAACCGTGAAACCGTGCTGATACATGTGTTTCCACTGAACCACATTAAAAGATAGTAAAATGGTTTTAATCTATGAAAGATGTTCTCAACTAAATTACCACAGTGTTTTATTTTCGGAAAAGCATAAGTGCAAAATTGACTAAACTGTTAAAAACACAGAAGTCTATACTAAGATTTTCTATCAGAAAGCTGCCTGAAACATGCAGTTCAGATAGAACTGCTTTCAGGACACATATAAGGAATATGTTTTTGCTCAGATTTTTTTTAGTTTTTTCTTCCTTTTTCCTTGATTTTTAACCTATAGGATCCTAGTGCAAAAACCATCTAGTTGATATGGTATGAACCATGGACGCAGGAAGCCTAGAACTGTGTGCAAAGGATAGAGTACGGTTACTATTTGAAGTAACAAGGATTTTGCGAGAGAATGGGTTGTCAGTCACCAGAGCGGGCGTGACAACAGTTAGGGAGCAAGCAGTGAACGCTTTCTACGTTAGAGATGCTTCGGGGAAGCCAGTGGATATGAAGACTATTGAAGCCCTTCGCAAAGAAATCGGACACAAAATCAAGCTTAGTGTGAAGAAGGCCCCAGTAAGTGCAAAGGCACCTGAGGCCAGTGGATGGGCCAAAATAAGTTTCTCCTTTGAAACTTGTTGGAAAGGTTCTTAGCTTGAAAAGTACTATGTCCATATAACTTGTAAAAAGACACATTGGAAGCGTACAGAATAATGAAGCTGTCTGAATGCTTGCAATGTTATGTTGTTTCTTTCTTTCTGTGTTTCTGTTTTTATTAATATATTAAGCTAATTGAATATTTCTATGATTATCTTGTCTTAATAATTGAATGAATGCTTAAGTAAGGATTGAGTTGAGTTTTAATATTAAGCAAGCGCTGTTAAGGTGTTATAAAATTTTATTTTCAGACTTGAACTAGTGAAGGAGTTTGGGATACAGAGAGATAGCCGGTTTCCAAAGCAAAATGAAAGGCGAATGATTCATTCATCTGCCATGTTACAGCTTTTTCTTTTGACTGAATGTAGGCAACCATCTTGTAACGATTTTTCTTTTGATTGAATGTAGGCCTTATGGGACAAATTCGTGAGGCTACGGCCAAAGCGGAAAATATGAATAATGTTTGATGGAGAAGGCTAGGGCCGGCACAAAAGGGTGTTCGGTAGACCAAAGGGATCATCACAGCTTCTTCATAATCATCCTCGTTCGGATAGTCAGTAACCGAGAACCTCGGTTCCTTGACATTTTGATGGATTTTTAACCCATAGCTAAGTACAGACTATCTCAACCAAATTTCATTTACATTAAATTATTTTGGACACCAAAGTGACCAACATAAAACCTAACACATATGAACCAAATCCATATATACCTCTTTAGTTATACATATTAAAGGGAGGATCAGGAGTGAGAAAGATTCTTCATTTGTAGCCCTTTTTTCCCCATTCAATTATTAGAAAGAAAAAAAAAATTAAGGGGGGGGGGGGATAATGAACAATATGTTCTAGTCCACAACATCTTTCAAAAATAATTGGCACACAAAAGTTCACCTCGCTTTCATTATCTAGCCTAAACTTCCTATTGGTAAAAAAAGAGATATTTCAATTATTGATTTCATCGACAAATGTAGATATAGAACCATGGATTTACTAATCATCTACCATCATCTACTGGTTTCAGTACCTGGTTCATCATGCTATCGTACCTAGTTGTCGTATTGGTTGAAGAACAACCAGTGCCAACATCAATGCTGAAAGAGTGTGTAGGGCTATTATTGAGCAAGTGCTTAGTCTCTTCCGTGTAGAGATTGGCCTTTCCCCATGGATGCTTCCCCATAATTGCCAATCCCTCCAACTCCATTGCCACTTCTTTCATATAAGGCCTATCTTCCCCTTTTACCCTTAAGCACTTTTTTGCAAGATTAGCAACTTCCTTTAGTTCTGCAATATTACCCTCATTGACAATGTGATCCTCAAGAATTTGAAGTAGGCGATCCTCTTTTATTGCAGAAACAAAGTATATTGCAAGATTTCTGTCACTTTCGGGCCTATTAAAAGAGAGTGCCTGCTTTCCCGTTAATAGCTCTGCCACAACAACGCCAAAGCTATAGACATCACTTTTCTCTGTTAGTTGGCTAGTATAGAAGTATTCTGGATCCAAGTACCCAAAAGTTCCTTGCACCAAAGTGGTTAATTGTGTTTGATCAAGAGGAATCAGCCTTGAAGCTCCAAAATCAGACACTTTTGCCATGTAATTATCATCTAAAAGTATATTTGTAGTTTTCACATCCCTGTGTATAATTGGCATCGAAGTCGACGAGTGCAAGTATGCAAGTGCTCCTGCAGTTTCTGCTGCTATCTTCAGACGCTTTTCCCATGAGAGTGAGGATGATAGGCCTTTATTATGAATGTGGTTAGAAAGAGTCCCGTTTGTAATGAATTCGTAAACTAGTAAGGGAACTTCTGTTTCTAGACAACAACCTAATAGCTTAACCACATTCCTGTGATTAATTTGGGTAAGCACAATCACCTCGTTTATGAATTGCTCAATCTGGCACTGATCACTGATTTTGGACTTTTTAATGGCGACTACTTTGTTATTTGGCAACACTCCTTTGTAAACAGTTCCAAAGCCTCCCTGGCCAAGGACTCTGCTCTTGTCGTAATTGTTAGTGGCCTTTTCAAGCTCTTCTGCGCTAAAGATTTTATCCGTCTCCACGAACCCTCTGTGACTCGAGAGTTGTTGTTGTAACATTAATCCACCATTTAGTTTGAAGAATTTTTCTTTGAGCTTGAGAAGCTTTCTTCTTTTCAGTGCCCAAGATATACAAGAACCTCCCACGACCAAATGCTAATAGGCCTATGCTGATACCTGCACATGTTCAAACATTCATTTTGATCATGGGAAACATATCTAGTTAAGCCACATAAGCATACATCTACAATGAGCGAACAATATGGTTCATGTCGAATTTTATATATCAAAGTAAAACATACGTACGTAGTTTATAAAATACATGTGTATCAAAGTAGATGTGGTGAACCAAGTTTTGAGGTGTCTGTTTTTTTCTTAACCTTAACGTTTCTAATTTGTTAGCTGAGAAGAAGGCAAAAATTTTGATTTTAAGCTTTTTCTTAAAAAAGCTAGAATGTTACCGAGGTTATTATAATTTTTGCTTTCTAAGTAAAAGGGTAGCCTTTTTTTTCTTCTTCTTCTTCTTCTTCTTTTTTCTCCGCGTCAGTGAAGGAAGCCTTTATCAAATAAATCTGCCAAAGGCCACAAGTACTGTTCTAGGAAATTGAGATGCGCAAAAAGAATGAGTGGGATTATTTTTGGAGATCATCATTTTGTTCTTGATCAGTTGATTATAAATAGAGGTAAAAAGGAAAAAGAGAAAAGATACTAAGAGCCAGGAAAATATATATATATATATTACAGGACAAAGAAAGTTTGTCGAAAATCCATCTCTGCCGTCTATCCAATGAGGCAATCCCATTTTTTTTGGTTCCTGTTTCGAGAGATTCAATAGCCATGTTTACATATAGTCATTGCATGAACTTTGTAAATCTTTTGCCTTAGGACACGTTTGGTATAATAGAATACTTATTTTTTGGAATAGTCTTTATTAAGAATAGAATAAATATAATAAAAATAGCTTTGTGTTTAAAGTATACATATATTTTAATACTTAAAATAGTTATCTTTATGGCCATGAGAATGGTTATTCCAAGGCTAATATATTTTACTTCTTCCATTCTTAATAAATTCTATTATAAGGAATAGTCATTTCGTGTACCAAACGCAACCTTAGTCTATTACAATGAACTAGAAAAAGACAGAAAAAAAAAAAAAAAACAAAACAAAACAAAACAAACAAAACAAAAATAAAATAAGTAAGACAATAGATTGGTGACTTTTATGCAAGTAAAGACCTCGAGTCTATCATTAAGTATCCGGATATGGCATATTTGGCAAATATTTCGAGAGAAATGATTCTTTTGATCCAACTTTATGGTATTCCTTTCATCCAACTCTTGTAAATTTGCAATTGAATTTTGGAGATCCACATATATACATAGAACTACATGTGGGTTCCACAAATTTAATGTCGGATTCATAAAGTTGGATGAGAGGAGGATTAGAGGTTAGACGTCTAGCATGTCTCATATTTCGAATAGAAAAATGAGAGAAGAATAGATTGATTGTGATAAAGTTTAAAAATGAGTTTTGAATTGTGTAAAAAAATAAAAATGGTTGTTAGTGTGAAAAAAAAAAAACAATAAAAAGGTGAATGGCACAACTTGTTATGATATGCGATCTAATTATCCCTACCACATAATACATCTAGCTAGCTGACAGGTGGGGTGATCATTCGGAGATATAAATTCCTGGCCTGGCCTGATGTGCTTGAATAAATTACCAAGTAAAAAACTGCTTTAAAAATTATAGTAGAATCCATATATACTTACCAAGTGCAGTTTTGTATAACAATAATTTCGAGCCCCTAGATTTGGAGCATAACTTTTTTCCCATCGCTTGGTACCCATCGTTTACAAGAACAACTGAAACTCCCAGGAAAGTTGGTGCACGTTGCATTATCAGCGCAGGCGTTAATTGACTCGCACTAATTAATATCTGAAACATAGTTAAACAAAGACGCGAAAAAAGAAAAAGAAAAAAAGGAGTGTCAAACCCAACTTAAGGAACATAAGAAAGCAGTATAATTAAATGCGAGTGCATGTACTCAAAAGTGAAAGGGGATAAACATATAATAAAAGGCAGTATAATTTCTGTCTTCATTTTATATGTCGATCATTATATTATATATACTATGAATTTTTGAGAGAAGCTTGTTTTAGATTGTGAATACGGACCTTGGCACCAAGGAGGAGGTATCGGGTTTCCACATAACCGTCTTTGCACTTGCAACGTACCCATACGTACGGGTTGTCGGGAAGATCATTACATGTGCTGTTCCCTCCACACACGTAATCCGACTTTGCCTCTGAGCATATTCACATGTTTCATTACCGATCGCCCAATCAAGAATCTCATCGGAGTGATTTCCATTGTCTTTAGACTTAGAAGGATAATCCGGGAGGAGAAATTGAACTGGTCTTTTTCAACAACAAATGCATAGCTGCATGGACTGAAGCTCGATACTTTTGCGTGATTATTAAAGCTATATGCTTCCAAAGTAAAATTTGTCAATCCTGGTGGAATCCCTACCTCGCAACACCCAATCCCAGAGCAAGACCCATCGACCACATTGGGTTTGCTTCCACATCTGGATAGGCAGCCCATGGAGAAGGAGTCATTAATGTTGTGAAAAGCATTGAAGTATGCATAAGTATCACATCCAACAGCCACGAACACGTTTTGAGTGTGAGAAACTGTGAAAACACTGGTGAGACTCAGAAAAGGACGGGTACCATTCTCGTTCAAACACTGATGGGCTACAAACATCATGATGTCTAGCTGGCCTTCTTGGATAGAAATGTTGGTAACAATGACGTTTCCGATTTGGATTTGGCCGGACGAGTGGTTACAGCTAAGGGCAAAACTTTCATTAAGGTAACAACCTTTAGTAATGCCAAATGGAAATGGAATTTCCACACCTCCACACGAGTCAGTACAATTAGGCTGGGGTATTAATTGATCTGCTACTGCAGCAGCTGCCATTCCTGATAATAGCACACCAACCCAAGTGAGTTGCATAAGCATCCCATGGAAACCCATAGCTCCCCACTATTTACTGTGTTTTTGCTTATAAAACTGTCTATAGATCTGGAATTCTTAGAGGCATATATACATGGATGGACAGAAGACCCAGTCGATGAGCCGTGTATGACTTTTTTTTTTTTTTTTTTGATGAATAAGCCGTGTATGACTTGGCCTTACATTGAAAGTCTTTAGCTTCCTACATCTTCAACTCTAATAAGGTCAGTGGGATCGAATTAGTTAATAACAGTTAAATCTTGGATGAACTAGTAAACAAATTATAAAGTCCTTTAATATGATGCTTGAGTGGGTGAGCCGACTCTAGCTTTGGCGTACTCATCCTGAATCCCTAATTATTTTTTGACCACCAGAAAATGATTAGACTGAAACTAATACAATGAATCATTCAAGTGAGCTGCTATTTATTGTCCACTTCAATAAGGCAATTTTCTAGCTTTGTGTACGTGTCCCGTGCATACCGCCGTACACTACGCGTTGTTGATTAAGGTTTTTTTTCAAAAAAAAA
>FXXK01002942.1:0-19931 GCA_900184695.1 Betula pendula
CAAGCCAGACACAGGTGTGTGCCTACAGCTTGGGAAGGGGTTATATACATATAATTATTTAAATAATGTTATACATATTTTTATTTTCATACTAACTTTTAATATTATACTATTATATCAAAATTTAATAATGATTAATCTCATATTCATAAATAGTAAAAATATAGAAAAAAGATGAGTTTTTTTTTTTATGAATGAGTAAAATTTTATAACCAAACTAGATCCTTACAAAGAGGAACAACTCAGCTACAAACCGTAGCTACAACATTACAACTAGCCAACTAAGCCAATAGCTATCCTAACACATTGTTAGGGAGCCCCCAATGGCTACATAAGAGAAGATTCTCCCTACTTCTCACAAATTTTCCTTTAGACGACACTTGAGTACGAATCTCCCAACAAATTTTTGATAGGATCTTTTCTTCCGAGAGTAAATGCGCACCATGCCGAATGCTATTCCTCTCCCTCCAAATGGCATAAACAGTAGAGCTCAAACAAAGCCTAGCCAAAATAGATTTCAAGCTCTTGCCCTTCCAATCTTGCACCCCTATAGCAATGATGTCTTCCCAGTCATCCGAAGGAAGTCCAATGAGGCATCTGTCCAACACAGATTTCCAAATACGACGACTAAAGCTACACTGAAAGAAGAGATGATCTCTACCCTCCAGAGAGCCTCTGCAAAACACACATAGTACATCTCCCTGAAAGCCCCAACTAGCCATCCTCTCACCGGTAACAAGACGATTTTGGACAGCCAACCATAGAATGAACGCCTGCTTAGGGATGTAGAGTGGGAACCAAATGAGCTTCCACCAAGGGACAACCGGTTTCTTGTCTCTAATATAGTCCCAAGTTTCACTACAGAGATACTTACCAGTCTTGGAAATACTCCATCCAACCTGGTCAAGTTCACCCAACGGAACAAGAGAAAGCTGGCTTTGGATGCAAAATCAGTGTCTCTGACCTAGCAGGAGGCCAATTCCAGTGGTTATCAAGAATAACAGAGGAGAGTTTTGCATTAATGTGGCTGCCACTATCATATATGGGCCTAAAACCCATATTTACCCTAAGGACTCCATTCGGGTGCCACAGGTCAAGCCAAAGAAAAATTTTACTTCCATCCCCAACCGTGAATCGAATGAGGTCCCTTGCAATCTCCCTGAGTTTCAACAATTTCTCCATGTCCAGGAGCAGTTTTGGAGGATTTTCACAGCCCAAAAACTCCTCCCTTTAAGCACATAGGCTTCAATCCAAGCAACCCATAAAGATCCTGATTTCACAAAAAGGTTCCATATATGCCGAAGCATGGATGCCTTATTCCAATCTTCTACCTTCTTAATACCCAACCCTCCTTCCCGTTTTGGTACACAAAGATCATCCCATGCGACTTTTGCATGAGCAGGGTGGGAATCAGCACCACCCCAAAGAAACCGGGAGAATTTTTGGGTAAGAAGTTTATAAATCTGTTTAGGGAGAATAAAGATAGAAGACCAATAAACCTGGATGCTGAAAAGGACTGAGGAGACCAATTGGAGTCTTCCTGCAAAGGAAAGCTTCCTAGCCATCCAAGAGTTTATGCGACCAGCAACCCTCTCAAGAAGAACACTACAATCTGCAGTTGATAGCCGTTTGGTGATTAGAGGGACCCCCAAGTAGCGGACTGGGAGATGGGCCTCTGTCATCTGTAAACGGTGGAGAAACTGAGCCTTACTACTTTGATCAATCCCAGCACAGAAAACTGAACTCTTGCTTGGGTTGGCAATGAGACCCGAAATGTTAGCAAACTCTGACAGAACTCGATTAACTGAAGAAACTGATTTCTCAGTAGCAGCCACAAAGATGAGTAGATCATCTGCGAAGCACAAATGGGAGATGAAGATCAATGGAGTGCTCTCTAACAGCTTCACCAAGCAAAAGGGAAAGGACCTCCATAGCAACCACAAAAAGGTAGGGGGATATGGGATCACCCTGCCTCAAGCCTCTGCCACCTTCAAAGAAACCAACTAAAGTACCATTGAGAGCCACAGAGAACCTAGGGGAAGTGATGCATGCTCTCACCCACCCAGAAAAGGAGGCTGGGGCTCCAAAACACTCCAAGCAGTGGAGGATGAATTCCCAATTGACAGAGTCATAGGCTTTCATAATGTCCACTTTGATGGTGCATCGGGGGGGACCAGCTGCTTTGTGATAATTGTGTACCAATTCTTGCGCAAGCAACACATTTTCCAAGATGCTTCTATTAGGAATAAAAGCAGCTTGGTTATTACTGATGATACTATCCAAACCCCAACACAATCCGATTAGCAAGAATTTTGGTAATGATCTTGTAAACCACATTGCAGCATGCAATGGGCCGAAAGTCACCCATCATGGTAGGATTAGGTTTCTTGGGAACCAAAGTGAGAATAGTAGCATTTGTTTCCTTAAGCAACTTGCTCTCAATAAAAAAGGATTTCACAGCAGCAAGCACATCGGTCCCAATCACTGGCCAAGCTTTATGGAAGAAGCCTGCAAAAAATCCATCCGGACCAGGGGCTTTGGAGCTTTTCATAGAGAAAATCACCTCTTTGATTTCCTCATCCAAGATAGGGCTGCTCATCTTGGCAATGGAGGCCTCAGAGAAACGTCTATGGATCAAGGAAGCAACCCTGGCTTTTTTGGATTCAAATAAAGCCATTATTACCAAGGAGCTTCTTGTAAAAAGTTTCAGCCACAAGCTTAATCTGACCCATCTCTGTCACTTTAACTCCATTTTCATCCCACAAGCATTTGATACTATTTCTAGAATTCTGAAGTTTCACCATCCGATAGAAATACGCATTGTTTTTATTCCCCCGGTTGGAGCCATTTGTTGCGAGACTTCTGTTTGAACAAGTTCTCTTCAGCAGCACAAATAGAAACGTACTCATGGAGACACTGCCTCTCCTGCTGAAGCATAGCTGCATCTCCACGAGATTGCATGACTGCATTCTGAGCTAAGGCAAGCCGATCCCTAGCTTGAGAAACTTTGGTAGATAAACTCCCAAAAACATCAGCATTTACTTGTTTCAAAATCTGCTTTACTGCTTTAAGTTTCTTAGCCAAACGGAACATGGGCACCCCTTAAACCTCTAAACTCTATCCTTGAGCCACCCAAAGCAAGAAGTTCTCATGGTCAGCCCAAAAGTTGAAGAACTTAAATGGCTTAGGACCATAGCTAATCGGCTTGCAAATTGTAATACTAGCTGGAGAGTGATCTGATACACCACATTCAAGGAAATCAACAGCAGTAGATCCAAAAGAACTGATCCAAGTTTCATTAACCATCACTCTGTCAAGTTTTCTAGCCACAAAAGCATCCCCCTCTTGATTATTACACCAAGTGAAGAAGCAGCCCGTATAGGCAAGATCAACTATCTCCAAGTTGTTAATACTATCAACAAAATCAGATTCATACCCAGAAATTCTTTCCCTGCCCCACTTTTCCTGAGGACGACACACCACATTGAAGTCCCCTGAAAGTATCCAAGGCTTAGCACCAAGAAGAGTCTTCACAGAGGAAAGAGAGAGCCAAAGTTGCCTCCTCTCAATCCCACAATTGGATCCATAAACAAAAGAGTGAATCCAAGAAAATTGGCCAGCCACATCAGAAATTTCACAAGTAATAGCTTGGGCCTGATTATGCAAACTAAGGACATTGACCAAATTAGGGTTCCAGCAGATCCAAATTCGGCCATTTTGATGACTACCATAATTGTGGATAAAGCCCCAAGAAGGAGCAATACACTCCTTAATGCTGACTGCATTTATTTCTTTTACCCGAGTCTCTACAAGACAAAAAATAGAGAGTTTCAGCCTCTTAACCATACTCTTTATCTCCCTTTGTTTAAGAGGGCTATTCAACCCCCTAATGTTCCATACTAGAACTATCATAGACCAGCACTTGTTGGGGAAAAACCCCTTTCAACAGTGACACCCATTTTCTCCTTCCCCCTCCGAATCTTTTCAGATTCAAGATTAACAAGGGCATTCTCAAAAATCTCCATAAAGGTGTAGGGAGTACGAGTAAGCCCCTCCACTTCCTCAGTTCTATCCTCAAGAGGTTGGAAAGAGTTACCCTTAGTCCCTTTTGGGGATTGAGAGGAAATCTTACCAGGCCTAACAAGGGACTTTTGAGGAGAACGCCTCTTAGGCTCATCTGGACAGCGAATCACCTTGTCTATAGTGCCCACCAAGCTAGTAGTACCACTGGTCTCCTTTGAGACAGCCTTCACAACCGGAGGCTTCTTAGGAATCCACTTGCGTTGCCCCTGTTTTGCACAAACATAGGTAGCATGCCCAAAAGTATTACAGACAGTACATTTAGGAGGCAACCATGGATAATCTATTTCAATATCAATCTTTTCCCCATCATCCAACTCAATAGAAACCTCTTTCGGCAATAGGGAATGGACATTGATTTCAACCAACACTCTAGCAAAACCCAACCGCTTCTGTTCTTCTGTCACAGAATCAGCATACAGAGGCTTCCCCACACCACTGGCCACATAGCTTAAGCAAAGTGAAGTCCAGCACTCCATGGGAAGATTCCGAATTTTGATCCAAATTGGGACAGAAGATAGCGAAATTTTCATCAATTGCATGCCAGGCACCCATTTGCGGAGAATAAGAGGCTTATTCGCAATGTGCCAAAGTTTGGCTTCCAAAATTGCCTCACAAATACTTTCATTTTCAAACCGAAAAATGAAGAGGCCATTATCAAGCGAGAAAATCTCAAATTTACCATATTGAGTCCAAAGCAGCTCGAGAGACTTCTTCACTAAGTAAAAAGGCAGAGGCTTATCAATGAATTGACCAACCAAACTGGGACGCCATTTCGCTACACCTTCAGCAAGAGCTGCTGCCGAAGGCTTCACAGTCACCTTACCATTCGAAATCATCGGCTCAAAGTATTGAAGTTTCCCGAAGGAACTAGTAGAGGGAAATAGCCCCTTCCAATCTTGCTTCACACCCGAAGATGAAGGAATCCGAGCATCCTTACTGAGATCCTGTACCAGGTCATGGACAGGACTGGGAAGAATAACCGGTTCCGCCATTACTTCGCATTCTTCATCGCTCACTGACTCATGAACAGACCCAGCAAAAAACCCTAATTCCTCCAAAGTTTCAGTATCATTCTCCTTCTCAACCACAGGGACCTCCAAGCCCCCAATCAATGGAGAACCGACCGCTTCATTTACCTCAACCACCGCCGCAGAAATCTTGCCTCCCCCGCCCCGACCCCTACCTCTTCCCCTGTTTGCTTTCCGCGCCATCAATCAAGAATCATACAACATCTCCACAGAAATGCGTACAATCAACCCAGCACACGTTTTCCGATCACCGGCGAGAGCTCCGGCTATCAAGAATGGGTCTCACGCGCCCCCACGCGCCGAAACTAGGAGAAACGATGTTCACGCGCTAAGATAGGAACAGAGGACCGAGATTGTTCCGTTGACTTCTATGATTATTAATTTCCTCTTCCACATTTAAAAAAATAAAAAATAAAAAAAAAGATGAGTTGCATTACACATATTATTTGCCACGAGCTCCTGTGACATTGTAAAAAGACATTGCAAAGCTGAACCACGTACAAAACAAGATTTAGCGGAGTAAACAACGACACTGTTCAATTACGCACACCAAGCCTTGGATATTCCAAAATTAAGCCCTTTTAGAATTTATCCTCGGTTCCATGACTAGCCTTGTATTCATAAACCAAACATTTTGTCCCTTTGCCACCCTCATTGTTGATAAACACCCACTAGTTTTGTCTCTCTCATTCTAATACTTCTTCTACATATACCAAAAAGCATAGGCAAGAAACTTCAATATCTCTGTCAGAGAAAAAGAATATTTAATTAGCTTTAAACCCAAATCATGGCTACAGCTACCTTCCCAACCGTCGACAAATGCGCGTCAATAGGCCGAGAACAGCACACGGTGGTCGCTGACATGGACGGAACCTTGCTTAGAGGCCGTAGCTCTTTCCCTTACTTTGCCCTCGTGGCCTTCGAGGCCGGCGGGATTTTGAGGCTCCTCTTCTTGCTCTTAGCTTCTCCACTCGCGGGATTTTTCTATTACGTCGTCTCGGAATCGGCGGGGATTCAAATCCTTATCTTTGCCACCTTCGCTGGCATGAGAGTGTCGGATATTGAGTCTGTGGCACGTGCTGTACTGCCCAAATTTTACTCTAGCGATCTGCACCAAGTGACGTGGAGCGTGTTTTCTGCATGCGGACGACGATACATCCTAACTGCCAACCCGAGAATAATGGTAGAAGCATTTCTGAAAGATTTCTTGGGAGCTGATTTGGTTTTGGGCACGGAGATACTAACTTATAAGGGTAGAGCCACTGGGTTTGTTCGTAAGCCTGGGGTGCTTGTAGGGAAGAACAAGGCAGATGCTCTTAAAAAGGCTTTTGGCGAAACTCAGCCAGATATTGGTCTTGGTGATAGGGAAACTGATGCTCCCTTTATGTCATTGTGCAAGGTTTGCAATTATACCATCCAAAATCAAAGACTCAATATATGTTTTGCAATCACAAGTTAAAAATCAAACACTTTTTACCCACATGCAGGAGAAAAGATTAAAAAAGAGAAGAAGAAGAAGAAAGAGGCACTTTTTTATCCTCTCATACTCTTCACAATCCAAATGGGTGTGCTTTTGTATTGAAAATTGTGACCTTAAAAAATTTTGTTAACGGAAGAGACTGGTTTTCTTTTCTAGATTTTGAAATAAAAGTGAAACATGCTGATCGACAAGAAGCGTAGCTTCAAAAAAAAAAACTTTTTTTTTTTGTGTAGTAAGCATTAGGATAAATGTTTTTTTTTTTTTTTTTTTTTAAGAATGTTAAGCTTACAGAATATTTTATAAAAAATATTTAATAAAGTGATGTGGCACAAAATAATTAGAAAGGAAATAAATCTAAATTTTAAGAAGACTAATTATATATGTCACCCTCCATGTCTATGTTGTGTTAACCAAAAGTGATGTGACTTTTAAAATTACCATTAAATTATTATCAATAATTATTGACTTTTGATCTAATGATTTTAAAAGCCATGTCACTTTTGATTGACACAAGGTAGACATAAAAGGTAACTTGTATCTTTACTTTTTTAAGAAATATATTATGTTATGCCTTATCATTATATAACAGTTTTTTTTTTTTTCTTAGAATATTTTGTAAGCCTAAAAAGTCAAAATAATTTTTTTAAAAAAAATTCATTTCAAACTTCTATCAAAATGCAGTTTTTTTGGCTTTTTTAAAACAAAAAAGTCAAAAAAAAAAAACAAAAGTATTTTTCAAATTTTTTCACCAAACGGAACAATTTTTACTTGACACCACTTTTTTTGTATTAAAAGCAAATTTTAAGCCTTTTAATACAATCCAAACATGATCTAACCCATTAGAATATTTGTCCCATAGTTTTCTTACAATTGGACTAAAAAACGCAGGAGGGTTACATAGTGGCACCAAAGCCAGAGGTGCAGGCCGTGACTATTGACAAGCTCCCCAAGCCCATCATATTCCACGACGGCCGCCTCGTGCAAAAGCCCACTCCCCTCATGGCACTGCTCATCATTCTCTGGATCCCCATAGGCTTCGTCCTAGCCTGTTTGAGGATCGCGGCTGTAGCCCTCCTCCCCATGCCACTAGTCTACTATGCTTTCTGGGCACTCGGCGTCCGTGTCACCGTTAAAGGCACCCCTCCTCTCCCAGCCAAAAAGTCCACGGGCCAATCCGGCGTCCTCTTCGTTTGCTCCCACAGAACCCTCCTCGACCCAATTTTCCTCTCCATAGCCCTCAGCCGCCCCATCCCTGCAGTCACTTACTCACTCTCCCGACTCTCCGAGGTCATCTCGCCCATCAAGACAGTCCGACTCAGCCGCGACCGCGCCTCAGACGCGGCCATGATAAAGAAACTTTTGGAAGAAGGCGACCTGGCCATATGCCCAGAGGGCACAACTTGCCGCGAACCATTCCTGTTAAGGTTTTCAGCTTTGTTTGGCGAACTAACGGACCAACTTGTGCCGGTGGCCATGGTGAACCGGATGAGTATGTTTCACGGAACCACGGCTCGAGGGTGGAAAGGGATGGACCCGTTTTACTTCTTCATGAATCCTAGCCCGGCATATGAAGTAACGTTTTTGAACAAGTTGTCATTGGAGCTGACATGCACTTCTGGGAAGTCTAGCCATGAGGTAGCAAATTACATACAAAGAGTGATTGCCGCCACTCTATCCTATGAGTGCACAAGCTTCACCAGGAGAGACAAGTACCGGGCGCTTGCTGGAAATGATGGAACCGTGGCTGAGAAACCTTTGCTTAAGCCCAACAAAGTAATGGGATGCTAAAATCTAATTATAAAACATATGCACACTCTACCTCCTATGTGCATGCATGCCTCTCATTTTTTTGCTGTTAATTTTGAATTAAAATTAACTGGTACGTAGATGAGAGGTCTGCATATAAATTATACATAGAAGGGATGCGAATAACACTGTTAAAGTCTTTTTATTTCTTTGGTAATCTTTTGCTTTTGTATGATCTTTACGTCAAAAAATGGTTGGTGAGTATATTAATTTTCACAAATTGTCTGGTTGCTTTTGCTATATATTTGGGAAATTGGAAAAATGATTCTCTTTCTTGTATCAAGCTTCAAAATGTGGTAATATATTTATGTTGCTCAAGTATACGAAAATAAATGGAAAAAGATCTAGAACAAAATTTTCCAGAGAGAAAATCACGTCTTATATTATTGGCCATTGGTGAAAAAAAAAATTGTGGTATCCGTTAGGATTGAGAAACAAGGCCAAGCTAAATTAGTTAATTAATTAAGCCCAACCACAGAGTTCTCTATATAACCTAACCATTCAATCAATGTTAGGAAACAAAATAGCTAGATTGATTCTGATAGCTATATAACAATTATTTTTCCTAATGAGTGCATTTGAGAAATTTTAGAACACATGCACCACAAGAAATAAGGGCTTTAGCGCCTCAAAGACGTCACTAAAAAGCCCAAAACTCACTACTAAAAGCCTAGTGTCAGTTTAGTAAGGGAGGTACAGGTGGAATAAGATCTAACCGTTTAGAAATATGTGATTCAAAAAATTTAAATGATATAAAATTGTCATTTACACAGTTAAACGTCATAAAATTAAGTTCGGACCATAAAAAATGACTAATCTCTTTTTCAAGAAAAATGGAGCATAAAGGTATGCCCTCAACAACTTATGACAGAAGCTAAACCGAGAGGACAAGAATTGAAATGAAAAGTTCATTTCATAATCAAGATTTTATTTTGTTATATTTAATTTTATATATGATGTCACATTATTTATCTTTAAATAACGGAATAACATATTCCCCTAATGGTAAGAATATATATACAAAAAAAAAAAACAATTGCAAGTAATCAATGTAACCAGCAGTGGTTTGGTAATCGTCCTTATAAGGACATAGTGCAATGCAACGGTCATGAGATTGCCACTAATTCGTGTTCATTGTATGTTAATATATATATATATATATATTATTGCTCATTGTGGCGACCACTATTATAGAACTTCATTGTCTAGTTAATTGATAGTATTACGTGCATATTTTATTTTAGACATAAATTTCTTATCAATTGGACTGTGGAAAAAATAATTTAATCTAATTTCTAAAAGTGTTATGTGTCTCTTAGTATTTGATAAATACATATTTTTTTAATAGTACGTAGTTTTTACAAGCTTTTTTAATAGTATTAATAAAAATTTATGTGCTTCTTATATGCTCAAAAGAAACATGAGACTTTTAAACGGTAGGAGGAATTCCTACGATCCAGTTTGTAAAAAATTTATATATTTTTATTTTTACACCTTTCATGTACATTATTAATTAATTAATTATTTTTTTTAGGATCCCTGTTATATTTTTCATATGGGTTAAATTACATAGGAGGGTTTGCAAGTGAAGTTTTCCTATAATAATGTACCTGTAAACGACCAAGCGAGTTCTACGTGTTTGTAGTGGCCGCTCATCATATCTTGTTGGAAGCCCCACATTGTTGAAAAAATTAACTCATGTGCTATTTATAAGGCTGTAGCATCCCTTACTCTACAAGACGTCTTTTAAAATTGAGTTATACCCACTTTTCACATATTGTGTAAATTTTAATATGGTATCAAAGCAAGGTTCACAATTTTTGTGGCTCCACCGTCATCCGTTTTTACATATTGGCTTGGATATGTCATCCATCACTCTTCAATGTATCTTTTGGAGTTGAGTTAGACTCACTTTTTACATATTCATATTGTGTAAATTCTAATAAGTCCCATATGTGGCGACACGTTCTAAAATAAAATTTAATGGCAAAATTGCAAAAGAATATAAAAAATAGAAGGGAAAAGTACACTTTATCTCCCGAAATATTCATTCATTTGTGTTTTAGCATCCAGTGTTCAAAAAATACCATCCATCTATTTTTTTTGTCACTTTAGACGAAAACCAAGTCATGTGCGTGGCACGTAACCTTTTTTTACCAAAACTTTCAAAAATGTCCTAGGGGTAAAGTGTAAAATAAAAAAGTAAAGAAAACTTGAAAAAAAAGGCTTAAATAAAAAAAATTAAAAAAATAAAAACAACAACAACAAAACAAGAAAAACAATTAAAAAAAAAGAAGAAGTGGGGGTGGCCAAACCACCAGGCCACCCCTTTTGGCCAAAGGCAGTGGTTTGGCTACCCCAAACCAACCAAATTGAGTCGCTCAGCCATCCCTTGGCCAAATGGTTTATAATAATACTAAAAACAGATAAGCAAAGAAGCATGCAAAAAGAAAAGGCCAACAAACCAAAGAATGTTGAGGCCATGTGTGATTAAGTAGTTAACAAAACTTTGCAGGGCATTTCTTTCAAGACTTAGTAATTATGATGAATAATAGAGACATAATTAGTAATGAAATTTTAGTAGACACCAAAATGATTAGGAATTAGAAAATTGGTTGTGGAGAGATAATTAGTAGGTCAAGACATCAACTCCAAAAACCAAATCCGCAAGAACCAGATACAAGAGCAGTGATTTACAAAAAGAAAAAGAAAAAAGATACAAGAGCAGTGGACCAGACCCTATCACAAACTATTATAATCTCCACCACTCTTTCCTTTGTGCTTATTCTTATCTCACTTCTAAGTCAATTAGCTAGTTTGTCTCATCCCAAGCTTACAAGCTATCGAAGTCTGTTATACTTTTTTTTATCTCACCTCAAGTCAAGTCGTCTCCGTGGAATCAGGGATTTTTTGATCGGAACTAATGAACATTCACATCATGATTAAGATGCTCATGTTGATGTTTGGTCCCTACTATATATATTCGCTATGCATATTTATTAGATGCTTGTTTTTATCTCACCTCAAGTCAAGTCGTCTATGTGGGATCGGGGGTTCTTTGATCGGAACTATTGAACATTCACATCATGATTAAGATGCTCATGTTGCTGTTTGGTCCCTACTATATATTCGTTATTCATCTTTATCAGATGCTTGTTTTTTTCTCACCTCAAGTCAAGTCGTCTCCGTGGGATCCGAACTTCTTTGATCAGAACTACTGAACATTCACATCAATCATGTTACTGTTTAGGTCCCTACAATATATATTCGCTATGTATCTTTATCAGATGACATAAAAAGAATAATAAAATTTTTTGAGTCATCAGAATAAAAAGAACTCAAATGGTGTATATAAATATAGTAAATATCATGTCGAGATTTTCTTGTCTTTTGTGGCCATAGAGTATGAAGAACTCGAATTTTGAATGAATCTAAATTGTGTATCAAATCCAAAATTTAGGTTTTAAAATTACAAGGTCCTATCCTGATTTCTCTTAAATATATGTACTCTGTTTAGTGCTCCTCTGATCTAATATCAGCCGTTGATCTTCTCGCTGTCTCCCTCTCAATCGTCAATATCAACATGTAACCTGTTGCATCAGGTATCAGATTTAGGTAGTCCGGTAGAAGTTTCACACCCTTGATTACGTGAACTTCCTTTCCTCTGAGGCTGAGATGCATGTGGTCCTAATCTCCACCAGACCCTATCACAAACCTTTTTTTTTAACAAGAGCAGTGGACCAGACCCTACCACAAAATATTCTCTAATCTCCACCACTCCTTCCTTTCATTATCCTTTGTGCTTATTCTAATCTCACTTCTAAATCAAGTTTGTCTCGGAAAAAAAAAAACAAAAATCGAGTTTGTCTCATCCCAAGACTACAAACTATCACATGCAGTCTGTTGTACTTGGTTTTATCTCACTTCAAGTCAAGTCGTCGTCGTTTTATCAAGGAATCTTTGATCAAAACTAATGAACATTCACGTCGTGATTAAGATGCTGATGTTACCTTTTTTTTTTAATTAATCGGATAGCATAAAAAGAATTTTTTAATATCGAATAGCGTATGCAAATATGTAGGCCCGCGTGTTCGCATTGCTAATCATTTTACACGTGTTGCAAGTCTAGGTTTCAAACAGACTTTTCCTGCTCATTACTAAATTAAGAATATGTATCGAATGATATATTCATGAACCAAATCATAATTTGACCACTTATCTTTCATTAAATACCAAAAGAAGTATTATTAAATACATAAAATAAGTCCTTTAGCTCTGAAAAGGAATTTACAAACATTGTTTCTCTAAATATTTTTATGCATGTATTACTCCAAATTTTTCCTTGCAAAATATGAAGTAAATCACACGAACATATGTTAAAATATATATGGACAAACTCGAGTAGGATGAGGAAGATGAAGATGCACAGCGTCAGATTTTTCACCAAAGATGAATGAGTGGCGAGTAATATTTTGGTAGAGTTAGGTTTTTTTAAAAAAATTTACTTGATGTGTCTGACATGGACTAAGCCTGACATGAAAATATTAGTTGGCTTTGTAATATGACATGAAAAATTCAAGGTGTGCTTTTTAAAAGTTAAAAATAAAATATGACATGTGTCACAATTTTATTAGGTGTGACGTAGCATACTAACGGAATCTGTTAAGTTAATTAACAGAATTTGACTTCAGGAAATAAATTTTTTTTTGACAAACCTTAGGAACATTTGAGTTCATGCTAATACCACACGGAGCTAATAAACCACGGGGATTGATTTTGCATTTTTTTCTAAAAAAAATAAAATATTTTTTAAAAATAGAAGATGGTGGAATGAAATAGGAAAATGATCATCTTAATTTTAAATTAAGTGGATAGGATCCAGTTAGTGTAAATTGTAGAGCAGAATTTTTATTTTTATTTTTTTGGACAATTCTACCCTCAATTTATACTAACTAAATCATATCAATTTCATTTGAAATTGAGAGGATCATGGTTCAATAAAATAGTCTTGGAATAGACATTTATATTGTTCATGAGAGAATATCTATTCCAAGGGTGAACTTAGAATTTTTTGTGTGGAATGACAAACTTATATAAATACATAAGCAAATAGATACATATAATCTTTCTCTTGTAAAACTTATGGCATGGCTAAATGACTACATTTAAATTATTTCTTATGACAATAATAGTAAGCAAGGTAGAAATGGTGCTGCACTTGGTAGCATAGATTTAAATTTTATAAGACAATTTATAATTCTGGCATTTGAAGAATATGTTAACAGTTAAAAGAGTTCAAGTGTAAAGGAAACTTAAATAAATAGATATTTTTGGTTTTTTATTATGAAAGATGGGACAAAACTAAAGAAAAATTTTAAGGAGAGCAAAAATATTATTTAAGGGGACAAATTTAAAAAAAAAAAAAAAAAGTATATATTTTAAGGAAGAATTTTAAAAAAATTTCATCCCCACATCAACAAATGGGTATGCTTCTAGTATTTTCTTAAATTGAGAAGTAATTATTTCTCTCAAAATTAAAGAAATAGATATTCTTCAATTTAGGAATAAAATTTTCTATGAGTAATGAAAGTACTATTTCAAATGTTAAAATATTATAATTCACTAAAATATCAAATTATTTTATTCAACTTCTTCCATTATTAATAAATATATTTATTTATTTTTAATGCAATACTCATCTCACCGTACCTAAACATAAAAAATATTGATCACGGATGGAATCCTGCAAATAGTCAAGTTTGTCTCCGTTTTATAAAGGAATCTTTGATCAAAAGTAATGAACATTCACATCATGATTAAGATGCTGATGTTACTCTTTCGTCCTTATCCTATAAATATACCCGTGCGTGATAATTAATCGGATAGCATAAAGAGAACAATAAAAAGAATTTTTTGGTCATAGAGTAGGAAGAAATCAAATAGTATGTATATATGCAAATGTGTGGGCCCGCGTGTTCACATTGCTAATCCTTTGACACGTGTTATAAGTCCAGGTTTCAAACATATTCTAATTTCATCCGGAAAAATGTTAAAGCTTATCAAATATTTTACAAAAAATAATTTTTAAAAAGTGATATAGCACAATATGATTAAAAAAATATATAAATTTAAATTTTGAGTAATTTAATTATATTGTACTATATCACTTTATAAAATTTTTTTTCATAAAATATTTTGAAAGTTTAATATTTATCTTTCTTAATTACATCTTTGTATATATTACACTACATAATGCATTAACAGAATTTTCCTGCTGAGTACTAAATTCCGAATATGTATCGAACGGTATATTCATGAACCAAATCATAATTTGACCACTTATATTTCATTAAATAACAAAAGAAGTATTTTTTTTTTTTGTAAGAAACAAAAGAAGTATTATTAAATATATAAAATACGTCCTTTAGCTCTAAAATAGAATTTACAAACATTCTTCCTCTAAAAAATTTTTATGCATGTATTAGTGTATTACTCCAAATTTTTCCTTGCAAAATAGGAAGTAAAAAAGTACAAACACCACACGAACATTTATTTTAAAATATATAAAATATGATAGGAGAAGCGGATAGTAAGAGCGGGAGATCATTCAATTTTGAGGTACATAGTTTGACTAAAGAGACCTACATCAAATGTATTAATATTCAATATACTATCGTTGGTCGGATTACCACAATCGTTTTAGGCCGTCTTTTAGGAAAAATTTTGCCTGCCAAAAAAAGGAAGCGGTTAGAGTGGTTTATTGGGGCTTGCCAATGAAGCTCCTCTGATGGTTAAGTTAGCTAGATAATAGTGTTTGACTCATAGAAAAGGAAGAAGAAAATTGTGTGTGAGATAATACTTAGGGTTTTTATATATATGACATCCTTGGCCTTTTAGCATAATCTGTGGACAGGTGATTTGGTCTTGAGCTCATCGGGTGGACCGAAGGTTCTAGGTTTGCTGGAGGTAAGTTTATCTGGGCCATTTTTATAATTTGGGCTTTAAGCAATTTTTAGGTCCTACAATAGTCTCCAAATTTTCTTGGATGATTAGTAAATCTATCCATGAGAATTTTACATGTGTGCTTGAACCCGTGTATCGGCCTTTCTGTTTGGATCATATAAGAGTCTCCCAATTCACTCTGATGATTATAAATGTATCCGTGAAAATTTTTAAGATGTGTCTCTCGGCCCACAAATGGGCCCTTCTTGAATTTTCTATGAATTTTCTAAGTGCTGAAATAGCTGGGCCTTACAAGACACAACTATATTTGGGCCTCACAAGTCACAACTATATTTTGTTTTCTGTATAATGTGTTGCAAAATATCTTATTTAGAGTAGGTGATGAGAAATTCTAAATAATCCTCACAAATATAAAATATAAAATAAAATCCTTATGACTTCGACTTCTAACAATCTAAACTCTAAGAAAAAAAAACCAATCATATGAGATAGTTAGAACTTAGAACGGCCATCCAAAATTGTTATAATCATCATATTTGTCCAAATCCTCTTGTGATCGTCTCCTCCACGCTTCTTCCCCTTCTTGCTTCCAAGTTCTTTGATTGTCTAAAGAAATAAAACAAGCTAGCCGTGATTTTTTTTTTAAAAAAATTATTATAAACAAGTTCACGAACAGACAAAATATAGTGAAGTTCTTCCATAAGAGAGTCAGAGACCTATATGCGGCAAAACCTTCTAAAATAAAATTTAAGGCAAACTGCAAAATAATGTAAAAAATAGAAAAACAAAGGTTAATAAAAATATTCAAAACAGCTAAGCAAAGAAGTCAACAAAATCCTGCAGGGCATTTATTTCAAGACTTACTAGCTAGGATGAATGATAGAGACATAATTAGTACAAGGTTCCGTATTGGAATGCTCTCAACGGTTCTGATAGTAGGTTTTTTTCTCCGTGAAACTTTTCTCAGTGAGTGCCAGGCAGTGCCTCAACCCTTAAAACAAACAAGAATCAATGATTGCTAAATTGATGGTGAGAGATATACCATTCCATAGAGTAGTCCGTTTAGTGTTTTGATGCAAGATAATTGGAGACATACCAGGATTTCCAAAGCTGATGACATCATAAAACAAGATTTTATTAGCAGTAAAAAGGAAAAAAAAACATGCACTCAATCATTCATTTTCATGCTTAGAGTCCCATGGGCATAAATAGGACTCGCTTACGCCAAATATTTATCTCAAATTTATGCTAGATTCCCATACCACAATGGACTTCATACGCATGACAAAGCAAATTAATAAAATACAAAGACTTGATGATGTCCATTTTCTAGCTATCTGAGATTATTTGTTGTTGAGCGTAGCCTGGATCATGAGAGACTAACGTCATCAAGGCGAGTTATTTAATAATTTCTTCATCGTCCTAAGGATTCCTACCAAAATAATGACTTAGCCGATAGGGAAAACCAATATTCCGTATGGACCTTGGTAAATTACAGTTCACAAATGATCACCCCAATTTTTTTTTTTTTTTTGATATGTCCAATGAAACTCATATTTATCATATTATTCCCACGATAGCGATACATAACCAATCAAAAATTAATTGGTTCTAATACGACAAAATTAGTTCATTAATTCATAACATTAAAATTTTCAATATTCAATAATAACCCAATAATTTGTTCATGATTAGTTTCCTCGACGATAGGCAGTTACATAAACCAATCAAAATTCATTGGTTTTGATATACAATTATTACTGGATTTACATAAGGAATTAAGGAGTTTTACACTAAACAAAAAAAAATTGCACGAAATAAAAATTGGCTCACATATTAACATTGAGCTTGTGTTACACATCAAAAAAATATGGAGCAAACCAACATAGATTTAGTACACACTCAAACCCAAATGAAATACCTTGATTTCATTGTCTTAAAAAAATCGTCCTTTTTGACATTGTCCAGCCAGGCATCACTAAAGCCTTCATTGGATTCATATATTAATTAATAATTAAAGGAGAAATTTATGGCGCATGATTATTAAATGGCATCTCTAAAAAAATCACATATGAAACAAATTTCAAAACAGCAGCATCGAAACCACAAAAAACAATGAAACAAAGAGAAAAAAAAAATTCACACGCTAGTGTGGACACCGCGTTGCAAGGCAGCAGGAGATCCGAGCAAAAACAATTCCTCCAAACAAAATTACATTCAACCCACATCTCAATTTTGCAACAGTTTTAACGATGAACCAAAACAAAAAAAAAAAAAAAACGTAACCCAACACACGCCCATGAAGGAAAAAACAGGATGCGCTGACGCCAAATTGTTAGACATTAATCTACATAAAACTTTGCTCCATAGCAGTGAATAAACAAAGCGGAATATAAAATCATACTTTCATGTTCGATGTTGAGTCCACCCATCTCTTTGTGGAGTAGCCGTACCTTATTGATGTGTGTGGAGGAAGTCTAGTCTCTTCAACTCACAATTAACTCTTGATGACCTCAATGAAGTCTAATTGTGCCAACTCCAGTTTCATAATATAAGGTGAGGATACATGGCTCCTCAATGTGCTTACAATAAATTGGTCCAAAGCCCATTATTGATCATAATAAAATGATATGCAGTCCACTCAATAAGGAATAAATACAACAATTCGTGTATGCAAAAACATACTTAATAGCCTAATATTATGATGTATATTCCATCCAAAAAAACTTGATGATTTAGTTTGAGTGTTCATTCAATCCAATTAGAATTATGACATATGTCACCCGATAATAAGGATATATAAAAAAAATATAAAAATTATAAATCATATAAGAAAAATAAAACTGAAAACTAATTTTTTTTTTTTTCTTTTTGTTAAAGCCGTGTAGAGTTCTGACTTCCCCTCCTAAACTATGCTTCTCCCTCTTGAATTGGACTCGATGGCAACGTGAGGTTTGTTATTCATTATTTTATTAGTTAATTATATTATATTATTATTTTTTAATTTTTGTCTTTCTTTGGAAACTGTCCGACAACAACTGCTGAGAATTTAAGCTGGAACTGCAGGGTCAGAAATGGGTTGTTGGTGCACCCATAAAGCCTTACCTTGTTAGCCACGCTCGCCTCCCCTAGCAGTCCCAGCAAGCCTCCCATTTTGTTTTCCCTCTCATCCTAGAAGGAGACTCTCTCACTACCATCCTCGCCAGCAACGCATCCTCAGGTCCTCGTCCACAGAATGGCTCTCAGCTCCCATTTTCCTCAGAACATTCAACCAGCGCGGCTTAACTCCTTCCCGGAGTGGGTCCGCCTTTGAAGTACTTTCTAGATGTGCAACGATGAATTTGCACACCATACCGGCCAAATGGACCGCTTTCGAACCTAGTGTTTTGAAGCATTCCCACCACCTCTCTCATCCCTCTCCTCTTATGAAGGTTTTAAGAGTGGGAAAAGATCCCCCCCATTGTAGTTCCTGAGTGTTTCCCCCCTGTTGATAGAAAAAAAAAAAAAAAAAGCTATACCCGGTTTAGATTCGAGGATGCCCATCCTATAGAAGATATGTTCCAGAACAACACAGCCCTTAAATCGTGGGACTGGATTCAGCCCATGGAGATGGCTCGCCGACGCTACCCTTAGCACCTGCTTCAGGTGGGCTTATAGGGCCGGGCACTCAACCAATGGGTAGTTGAGTTACCCTGCTTGTAACCTTTCTTTTTTTTTTTTTTTAGTTTTTTTTTTAAAAGAAAAAAAAAATGATATATTTTTTAAGAATTGCAGGTAATTTATTACAAATCAGGTAAATCACATTAGATTGATTTTACATTCCCCCTCTTTTTTTTTTTTTTTTTTGTTGAGGGGGAGGGAGATGGGAAGTATTCTTCCATGGAATAGTAGTATTGTTCTTAAAAACTTGATTTTTCCTTTCAATCTCATATCCTCAATTTACTTGCTGCATTTGGTTTTTGGGTCGTGATCGTCTGCTGACCACTAATTATCTCTCCTGCAACTACTTTCTAATTCTTAGACTCCTTTTTGTATTTCAACGAAAAATTTTATGTTTTGAAATATTTCATTAAATTATGTATCTATATTATCCTATTATATACGTCATTATTATTATTATTTTCAAAAAAGTATTATTTCATTGATAATATTTTTCGGTGTTTGGTTCGATGAAAAAACAGTTGCCTGGTGGGTGGGCAACGTTAGCCACCTTCGGCGTGCGCAAAAAATTGGACAGTTGGTGGATTACAAGGATAACTGCCAACAATCAACGACGGGCCGACGTCAAACTCCGACGACTCTGGCATGCCAACATCGGAGAATGAATGCAAGGAGATAGTGCATGTAAAAAAAGAAATAAGCAAAAACTTGAAAAAGTAACTTATAGTTTAAAATAAAAAGACACCATTTTACCGAAATTAAAGGAAAATTTTCTTGATTATACAGAAAATGTTTCTCAATTTAACCACGATGTGTTTATAACAAAAACCAACAGAAATGAAGAAAAAAAATTTAAAAAAATTATAAACAACAAAGGACTAATGATTTTGTTGTCTACTAAAGTCTCATTA